>CM050326.1:69621604-69871604 GCA_027475135.1 Bactrocera correcta
ATACACCGAAGGGCACAGGGAAACCTCTATGGAGGATATCAGGGCGTCCTGCAGACGTTAATGTAACAGGGCCCATAGGAGTGGAGGGTTATATTATGATTGGGCGTTGTACTAAACTGGACTTTCAATATACAAGTCAGTGTTAAGAAAGGGTAAGAGGATCTCGTGGAAGAGCTTCTGCGAAAAAGTGGAGGGCGGTCACGAGTCCTATAGATTCAGGCATAATCTCGGTTATTTCAAGGATGCGAATGGGAAGTGGGCCCTGAACAGTAAAGAAACATTTCAGATGCTCACTTCCCGAGCACCACGTCCTCTACGGAGGTATCTCGCGGAGTGATGCATGATGACTGCACGGCCTTTGTCGACCTTCTGATGAGCGACACTTGACATGGGTGAAACATTCGTTCAAACCGTTCAAGTCCCCGGGACCAGACGTCATCATACCAGCGCAGCTGCAACAGGCTGTTAAGGTGTCATACAACTGGTTGGCACCTATCACCAGATTATGTTACATCCCGGGGGCGTGGAAACGAGTCAGAGTTAGGTTCATTCCGAGGGCTGGCAAAGGCTCCTATGTTACGCCTAAGGATTTCGGGTCCATCAGCCTCTGCTCCTTTTTGCTTAAAACTCTGGAGAGGGCTGTAGGGAGGCGCATTCCGGGAGCATAATCTATCAGGAGCGCAACATGCTTATCGCAAAGGCAGGTCAGGCGATACTGCCCTGCATAGTATACTTTCTTAAGGAAGCCATTGAAGCTAAGAACTTCGCTGTTGGGACCTTCCTTTGTATCGAGGGGCTTTCAACACTGTCCTGCCGGAGGGAGCCGTAACTGCTCTTGTCAGTCTTGGGGTTGAATCGACCCTTAAGCACCTCATTGTCAGTCTTCTGTGCGACAGAGTGATCGAAGGGTGGGGTTCTCTCTCCTCCTCTATGGATCCTAGTCGTTAACGACCTGCTTGAAAACCTAGAGGATCTTGGCTGTCGGGTGATTGCCTTGCAGACGATATAGCACTTATGGTCAAAGGAAAGATCTTTAGCACTGTGTACGACTTGACGCAAGGGTATCTCAGCGGTGTAACAAAATGGGCGGTCGGAAGTGGACTCGCTGTCCACCTAAATAAAACTTAAATGGTTTTTCTTTTTTTGGTATCTGTTGGAGGAGAGGGGCAGCACGCTTCTTTACAGATGGGTCAAAGCTTGAGGAGGGGTCAACTGTCAGGAGATCTCTATTAACTCATGTTTCAGACTTCCCGACTATTGTAGTGCCTTCCAGACTGAGGTTGCAGCCATCAAGGTAGTAGCAGACTCACTCAGAGAGAAGAGCGGCGATACTAGCCTTCAACTCATTTACAGTGCGTTCAGAGTTGGTCCAAGAATGTCTAACGTCGCTATCTCTAGCAGCGAGAGTTTTTGTGATTAAACTGGTATGGGTGCCGGGCCACAGCTGAAACGCAGGTAATTGCAAAGCTGATGAGCTAGCAAGGTAGAATCATTATCGGTATAATGGGAACGGGTCGGTGCTCCTGCATCCTCCTAGTTGGGCCTCGCGGCCAGTATCGGTACTTACGCGGTCGCAAATGCCTTTTGGCCCAAGATAGATCGAAGGAGATCTAGCAATCTCTTTGCCCTCAGTAAGACTAGCCTCTCATTAGTAGTGGGGCTCTTAACAGGCCACTGCCCTATTGGCGTTTTGCCAACCTGTAAGTCCAAACACGGGAATTATTTTTTCAAAAGCTTCAGAAAGGACTACATTATCAGCTCACGTGCGATCTCTGATCAGCCATCTAGACTAACATCACCTAACCGTCCACTCCAACTACTCCAGGGACTCGTTTCGCTTCAGTTTTTTCTTCCGAAGACATTGAAAAAGTAAAAGGTTTTGGATACAAAACTTTCTCAATTTCTTTACAAACTTCAAACGTACAACTAGAAACTGTTTGCTGGGGTAGTCCTGTATGGTGATCTTGTCGTATTTGTTCTTGGTATCCTCCTTTCGCCAAAATTTTCAACGTTGCCGCAAGTTTAATAATTTCGGGTATAACTGTCGCCCTGCATTCAGTTTTTATATCACTGCTTATGCTGTTCAAAACATACTTAAATGTTTCTTGCTTATGCGAGAATACCGCACGAAACTATTTAAGAGAAAACCACAAAAATGTATAAAGAAAGCTCTATCGCTAGTTTCATAATATTGGACTTGTCCCTTATAACTTTACGCTCAATTAAGTCTTGTGCGATGCATTCCTTCCATGGTGCAACATAATCCACATATTAATGTTTTATATAATAAAATTAGCATAAATTATTAAGAACACTACACAATTGGATAAGTTCGTTTGTTTATTTTGTACATTTTTTAGAATTTTCTGTTGTTGATATTGCTTTCATTCTCACTCATTTCGGTCAGTAATATCTCTTTCTTCTTCTTATTGGCGTAGACACCGCTTACGCGACTATAGCCGAGTCAACAACAGCGAGCCAGTCGTTTCTTCTTTTCGCTACGTGGCGCCAATTGGATATTCCAAGCGAAGCCAGGTCCTTCTCCACTTGGTCCTTCCAACGTAGTGGAGGTCTTCCTCTTCCTCTGCTTCCCCCGGCGGGTACTGCGTCGAATACTTTCAGAGCTGGAGTGTTTTCGTCCATCCGGACAACATGACCCAGCCAACGTAGCCGCTATCTTTTAATTCGATGAACTACATCAATGTCGTCGTATATCTCGTACAGCTCACCGTTCTCTGCACCATATAGCAGGACGGGAATTATGAGTGACTTATGGAGTTTGGTTTTTGTTTGCCGAAAGAGGACTTTGCTTCTCAATTGCCTACTCAGTCCGAAGTAGCACCTGTTGGCAAGAGTAACCCTGCGTTGGATTTCTAGGCTGACATTGTTGGTGGTGTTTACGCTGGTTTAAAGATAGACGAAATTGTCTACAACTTCAAAGTTATAACTGTCAACAGTGACGTGAGTGCCAAGTCGCGAGTGCGACGACTGTTTGTTTGATGACAGGAGATATTTCGTGTTGCTCTCGTTCACTGTCAGACCCATTCGTTTTGCTTCCTTGTTCAGTCTGGAGAAAGCAGAACTAACGGCGCGGGTGTTGAGGCCGATGATATCAATATCATCGGCAAACTTTCGTCCGACCATATTTTACAAAGAAGCTGATGCATGCTCCTTATCAGTTCTTCGCCGCCATGTTTGAATAGCTCGGCCGGCAATCCATCGACCCCTGCCGCTTTGTTGTTCTTCAGGCGGGCAATTGCTATTCGAACTTCTTCATGGTCGGGTAATGGAACGTCTGCTCCATTGTCATCGATTGGGGAATCGGGTTCGCCTTCACTGCCATTCAGCAGGCTGGAGAAGTGTTCCCTTCATAATTTAAGTATGCTCTGGGCATCTGTAACTAGATCACCCTTGATGGTTCTGCAAGAGTATGCTCCGGTCTTGAAACCTTCTGTAAACCGCCGCATTTTTTCTTAGAATTTTCGAGTATTACCCCTGTCAGCCAGCTTATCAAGCTCTTCTTACTCACGCATTTCGGCCTCTTTCTTTTTCTGTCTGCAAATGCGTCTCGCTTCCCTCTTCAACTCTCGGTATCTATCCCATCCCGCACGTGTTGTGGACGATCGTAACGTTTCGAGGTAGGCAGCCTGTTTTCTCTCCGCTGCGACACGGCACTCCTCGTCGTACCAGCTGTTCTTTTGCACTTTCCGAAAACCAATGGTTTCGGTTGCAGCTGTACGTAAGAAGTTTGAAATGCCGTCCCACAGTTCCCTTCTACCGAGTTGTTGACGAGTGCTCTCAGAGAGCAGGAGTGCAAGCCGAGTAGAAAATCGTTCGGCTGTGTGTTTGTTGGCGTACGTTTTTTGCTGCACAGAGGCGGGTGCGAATCTTTGCTGCAACAAGATAGTGGTCCGAGTCGATGTTAGGACCTCGGAGCGCACGCGCATCTAAAACACTGTAGACGTGTCTTCCATCTATCACAACATGATCGATCTGGTTGGTGGTTTTTCGATCCGGAGACAGCCAGATAGCTTGATGATTTTTCTTATGCTGGAATCTAGTACCACAGATAACCATATTTCAGGCCCCGGCGAAGTCGATCAGCCTCCATCCATTTGGGGTTGCTTCCTCGTGGAGGCTGAGTTTACCGACTGTAGTGCCAAGGATACCTTCTTTGCCCACCCTGGCGGTAAAGTCGCCAAGCACGATTTTGACATCGTGGCGGGGGCATCTCTCATAAGTGCGCTCCAAGCGCTCATAAAAGGCATCTTTGGTCACATCGTCCTTCTCTTCCGTCGGGGCGTGGGCGCAAATCAGCGATATGTTGAAGAACCTCCCTTTGATGCGGATTGTGGCTAGACGGTCATTCCCCGGAGTGAGTGGAAGTACTCGGCGACGGAGTCTCTCTCCCACCACGAATCCCACACCAAACTTGCGTTCCTTTATATGGGCACTGTAGTAAATGTCACAAAAAACTGCTTGTCTCTGTCCTTATCCCGTCCATCGCATTTCTTGGATGGCGGTGATGTCAGTCTTTATTTTCCCGAGGACATCAACCAGCTGGGCAGCGGCACCCTTCCAATTAAGGAACCGGACATTCCAGGTGCAAGCCCAAATTCGTAGTCCTTATTTCGTATGCCATGGTCGTCAACAAAAGGGTTGTCAATCATCCGAGGCTTGTTGTTTCTTTTCATTGATGGTCCTTTTTTGCGTGGCGGGTCAGAAACCCAGCGCACAACCCTAAGCAGGGGATGTTTCGCCTTTTCACTTTAGCTCGCCTTCAAACGGATGTTCTTGGGCTGCCCAGAGGATACTTAGTCAAAGGCCGGAAGACGTGAGCTGCTTGAGTCATATGTAAAAGAATCGTTTCTGCCCAATGCCAAGTGAATGGCGATCAGAGAACTTTCCTCACTTGTGTGAACTTCTACACATGACTCCATCCTCCGCCAGTAATATCAGCACTACAAAAAATATGTATTTGAAAAAACAGTACAACACGTTTCACAATGCGGAAGTTTTACAGAGACAACAGTGAGTGATTGTAATTTATTATAAACTTTATGGAATAGTAATAAAGTTCAAATTGATTGATTTTAGAAAATTTTGTTTATGGGAAAAAAAAGGACTGTTTCTGGATTTTTTGCGGCAATTACTTGAATATTTCTCTTCTTTTAAACCTTCTTTAGACCTCCACGAACATTTCAAGGCCAAGATAAGATAAATCCTCTCAGCTGTTCTGGAGTTTTAGCGAGACTAACGAACAGAAAAACATTTTTATTTGAAAATAGAAAATTTCACCTATGCCCTTTCCACAATTTTAGTTATACGATTTCATGCGCATTCATTTTTTCACCATGCGGTCCGGCGTTCACTTACCATATGGTCACTCAAGTATGTAGTACGTAGCAGGGTAATCACTTACCACATGGCCAATCGCCTCCTCCAGTACTAAATACATAGTGTCTAAATAACAATAGCGATTGAATTTCCCATTAATGCAAAAATTAAGGTCCATGTAATGGAATTTCCAAATGCGTGTTTTACCGACATTTTTGTGTACCTGGGATTTGTATCCTTTTCACCTTTAGGACGATGAACTTTTATTATTATTTTATATGTTTTTGTTTATTTATTTAGCCCATATTCTTCATTGATTTCCTGAATTATTTGCCTTGAAGACTCAAATGGATCGGCCTAAGACATCTAATGAAATGGCTATATAATTATAATGAACATTATATATATTTTTATATGGAAAACTCCTATTTTAACGATTTTTGAATAAAAATATATAAAATTTGATTATTTGAGCATGCTTTCTTTTCGAATCTGAGCAAAACCAATATTAGAAGCAGTTGCACTACTGTTGATTCATTGTATAAAATTAAGAAGTTTAAAGTGTTGGAATTTCATACATTTTACGTACGACATTACTTTTAATTACTCAGTAAAAACGAGAGATAAGGATATAGTAACAAGTTATCGCAGCATTTTTGTATAGGACGAAGAATGAAAAAGCGAAAACTAAACAAAGAGGATGGTAATCCGTTCGATCTTATAGAAACACTAAAAGTTATAATCAATGTCAAAAAGTGAGTATTATGGTAGTAAGTGTTATCTAACTTTTGTTTAAAAGACAGATTCCGGATGTGCCAACTACTGACTGGTAAGTGTTAAGCGTGGCGAAATTTATCAAAGAAGATGGAGATCATGACTACTTCAATTGTTCTACAGGAGGTGGAGGTGGAGAAACAACCCAGTCAGCAACTGATGGTCAAAAACCAGGAGCTTAGAGTACTCTAAGTAGACCTCCACAAAAGAAAGATCACCTCTGTCAAGTCTTAAACCAGGAACCCTGGATTGCATCGGGAAACGTGGTCGCTGGGCGGAAGTCACAAAACTACACGACATACATCACGAGAGTAATTAAAAATTTGAGATCAACGATATTGGTGAAGAAAGGTCTACTTTCCGATATTTATTCCAGTCTTACCACAGATGCTCTGACGGTTGTGGCAGTGAAGTGTGCCAAGGATGAGTCTTTACTCCTTGCATGCTGCTATATGTCTTAGGACTGCGAGGCGCCAAGGGCAGAGCAGTTCAGATCAGAAATGAGGTTACGAAAAATCATAGGAATAAAAACTAGGATCTCTACAGCCAGATACTATTAGACAATTGACTTGGACCATACGTGTATAACTCACATGAAGAGCTTGAAAAGAGCGTGACTTTATTTAGGAATGCACTAAATATAGCTCTTCACTACTCATGCCCTACACTGCGACTTCTTGGTGGAATAAGAAGTTGGGTCTTGCGGTCGCAAAGAACGTGAATGTTTCAACTGGGCCAAGCTAGTAAAAAGCGAGGACTGTTGGAACGAATATAAGAATCTTCTGAGGGACTACAAGAAGTTGGTGCGCAGGACAAAGCAAGAATCCTATAAAAACTTTTGTAGTGGATTTGATAAGACACACGAGGTAGCGAGACTCAAGAAAAAATTATCCGAAAGCCTCGCCTCACCCAGTTTATTCGCAAAAGTAGCGGAGAGTGGATGAATCCTAGTCAGTGCGCACTTTCTAGGCTGTAAGATCGCGGCAGGTCCTAGCTATGAAGGGAGGAGTGCGGTAAACGTTCCCAAACACATCTTTACGGAGAATAAAATAGAATGAGCAAATCGATCATTAGACCCATACAAATAGTTTCATACCGAAGGCAGATAGAAAAAACCCATCTCTAAAGACCAACCTACCAATGAGCTTAACTATCTTCCTGCTAAACGGTAGTGAAAATCTTAGGCGTGCATATTAGGTCAGCAGCGCCTGCTAGAAACTTTTCCAAGGTGCAGCACACATATACGACGGGCAGATCAGCAGAGATTGCTCTCCATACACTGATATTTATTATCGAAAGGGCTTTTGAATAAAAGGAATACACTCCTGAAGTATTACTGGACATTCCTGGAGCGCTAGTTAATTTTTACATTGAGTAAAAATGAGTCAAAAGAATATATTTTGAGCTGCACCGAATTGTGTACTCTTCATTTTTACTCTTAAGACTAACATATTACATCGTTCTTACTTCTATTTATACTAACTAGTATGTTTACTTATTACTAGTTGATAGCTTTTTTTTAGATATAGATTATATTATTTGTTTAGGTTTCTTTACATATACATATCTTAGTGCCACTTGTACTATTGAGATGCTGGTTGTTTACTAGTAAATAACTATTTGGGTTGTTATTGTTTGTTGTACTGATAGTGCACTTCTATTGTTCCAAGCTAAGGTTGTTTTGATGTTTGCTTCTTTAGGATTGTTTATTTCAGTGATAGTGCACTTCAACTGTTCCAACTCAGTGGTGTCTTGATGCATTCTGTTTACTGAAACAAAAGGTTTGTTTTGGTGTTTATTACTACAAGTATTATAAGGAATATGTTCCTTAAGTCTCCCCTTTGTTAAAATTAAATGTCCTCATTTCTAAAGATCTAGGCATGAAGTCGGCTTATAATAATTAATTATTGTATGTGTTTGATAAATTTTTTGTGTTTATAATTTTTACCTTTTTATATTATATAGGAAATTATTATTTTTGCATTTTTCTTATGATAATTTCTTTTCTCTTACAATTTCGTTTTTAATTGGTGTCAATTTTCTGGAACTCAACAAACATTTTCCTTTTTTGGCTTGCCTTGTTTTCGGTGCCTTTTTTTGGAATTACTGGCTATGTTTGTGGAAATTTTCACTTCTCGTATGTGTTGAATTAATTTTTTATGTTTACAATTAATACATTTCTATATTATATACTTAATTAATTTTACGTGTTTCAAATGGTGTTTTCTTTTAGTTCGTTTTGAATTAGCATTAATTTTCCAGAATTTAACAACAATTTTCCTTTTTGGCTTGCCTTGTTTTCGGTACCTCTTTTGAAATTATTGTCTGTCATTGTCCGTAATTTTATAATTGCTGAATTTTTTCTTTGACAAAGTCGTTCCATGTCCATTGGAACTGATGGAGGTTGTCGTTGTTGAGATTGATCTTAAAGATTTCTTCGTTGGTATTTGTTTACTCTTTCCCATAATTTAATTTTGTATGTAGTGATGCTGGTGTTTCCTCTTGGTGGGAATGTGGTATTTTTTGTAATATCTTTCAGGATTCAACATTGTCCGCTGTTTCAGAGTCTATTGTGAATCTTGTTGAAAGTATTATCCACTATTTCAGGACTTATACTTTTTTACCTTGTTCCACTTTTTCAGGAAATGTCTGCTGTAAGCTGTTCAGGGTCTGTTGTGGATCTGGCGGAATTCATCGCTGTCCGTTTTTTCAGAATCTGCTGTTGATTCAATCTGGAATGCCATTACCATTTGTTTCTGCACTTTTTTCAGGACTTTAGTGCTGGAAGTCCTACTTCCCGTGGAGTTTTTTTATTTATTCCTTTCGGAATAAAATCTGACTTAAGACTAACTTATTACATCGTTCTTACTTCCATTTATACTTATTATGTTATATGTTTACTTACTACTAGTTGATAGTTTTTTTAAATATAGATTATATTATTTGTTTAGGTTTCTTTACATATATCTTAGTGCCACTTGTACTATTGAGATGCTGGTTGTTTACTAGTAAATAACTATTTGGTTTGTTATTGTTTGTTGTACTGATAGTGCACTTCTATTGTTCCAAGATAAGGTTGTTTTAATGTTTGCTTGTTTAGGATTGTTTATTGTAGTGATAGTGCACTCCAATTGTTCCAACTCAGTGGTGTCTTGATGCATTCTGTTTACTGAAACAAAAGGTTTGTTTTGATGTTTATTACCACAAGTATTATAAGGAATATGTTCCTTAACTCGCTCAACAACGTTTCTACAGTTGGTTCAGTTGGTCCTGCTTTATAACGTTGAATCAGAAGACTTTTGACCTCTATACAAATAAGAACCGAATGGAACGGCGCTAAAATTGCTCAAGAAAGCTGTAGGAGGAGTGCTATCTTCGCTTCTTCGGATATGATGAATAAACTGCTAAAAACTTGGAAGTCAAAACCCTTAGATATGAGCTTATGCGGACAACATTGCCGTCTTAATAACGAGTAGGTGTGAAAAGACCATTAGCAATATTATGACCATAACTCTCATTACATTCTTATATTTGGCATCGCAAGCTGGCTTGGGGTTGAACCCAGAGAAAGCACAAAAATCCTTCATAGACGTTTCCTTCGATAAATGGGACAGAACTTTCTCTCAAGGACCACCCCAAGTAACTTGGAGTAGTCTTACACAGCAAATTGCTGTGGAAGCACAACGTGTAAGAAATTGTGAGAAAAGCCAGCATTGCTTTATATGCGTGTAGGCAGATGCTCGGCATGCATAACCTGCACCACCTGCAGTAGTATGGTGGATAGGTGTACGGAAATCCACATACCGGAAGCCAATGGAAAGGGTTCAGAGCCTCGCAGCGCTGTGCATAATGGGAGCTTTGAGAACAACTACAACGGCGGCTCTTGAACTGATCATACTGTCTAGAGTAAGACATAAGGCAAACTTTTAAGTGACCGGACCACTGCAGTATATTTTAAGCTGAGATCCTTGCTATTGCGAAACCCGCGGAACTGGACTCATATGTACCTGCAGGCAATTCCAGTATCAACATCTACGTAGACAACCAAGCAGCTTTCAAGGCTGTAATTTCGTATCGGATATCGGCCAGAAGTGTCCTGGGAAGCAGGGCGGTAGTAGAAAATGGGTGCTAGGCCACGAACACATCGAGGGCAATGAAATAGTGGACAAGATTGCCAAGAATGGTGTACGGCTAACATCCGAAAACGTGATCAACATTGGAACACCCAGGCATTGTCTTTCGACGATATCGATAGAAGCGTGGTAAAGAGTAGCAAAACTCCAAAAATCAAATGAAAAACGGTATATTGGAATTAAACAAAACTGCTATTGACACTCGATAGAAGAGACTGTAGGAAAATGATGGGAATACTAACCGGTTATTTTCTGATGGTGACACACGGCCGCAGGATGGGGCTGACAGATCGAGAAGAGTGCAGCAAATGTCTATAACAGGGCACCAAGGAAACAATGGAGTATATCTTGTTCTCTTACCCGCATTGGCAAGACTACGCTGAACACATCTGAGGTCCCCACGGTATGATACACTGGAGGAGGTGTCAATGTCTGTTGAAATTCGCGTCAAGCGCAGGCATTCTAAAGGATGACTACTCCTCTTGGATCTAGCAATGGAACTTCATATGGTATCACAACGAACCAAAACTGGTCTATGCATGACTTATTGGCCTACCAGATTTTACTTTGGCATGCCCCGTTTCTTGAACTTCTTTAAAATATCACGGCAACATCTTAACTAACCGAGATAGATATAGACTTTTATATATCTAAATAACAAAGAGACGAGTTAAGTTCTAGGTGAATGTCTGTTCGGCAGAAGATAAATTGATGGAGTTTGGTACTCGTATTCTTTGGCATTCTAATAAGGTTAGTTAGCAAGTTGGCGGAAAGAGTTCATTCTAATGCCCACATAATGTTATAACCATGATCTAAATTAAGATAAAACCTGTAATTTGGACGATGTAAAGATTATATCTGTAGTTGATCCAAAATGGGATTGGTCAACGTATGTTTAAAAAGTGTGCGTGGTCCAAGTCTCTAATACGTACAAATCTAACAAACCTCAAAACCTCTAGCAAATAAACTGAGGCAAATCTTTTCGACCGAAGCTTAATCAAGAGATTTAAGCGCTTTAGCAAGATATCGTAATACAAAAATTATGCTTGTTAATCTCGTAACCGAGGAGAATTGAAGTTAATCTCCCTGTGCGATTCTAATTTAGCACAATCTGTGCACTCGTAAAGGAAATCTATTACATTATTACAGATGATATGGACATTACATAAAAAAATTATGTAAACGAAAAACAAACGAACAAAAAAAATTAAGCAAACAAATTTTTCTAAAGGTAACACAGCAATCGAAGTTCCAAATTAAAAAAACCGAGAGATTAAAAACTGAATCATATAATCAGCAAAAAGGTGTGGTCATTGAGACAAATTATAAAATAGACATTATTTAAAACCGTTAGAACGTCAGTGCCATTTGCTCGTTCGTTCCTATTCTCCAAGTTGTTGCAGTTGTTATCGTCGTTTCGTTCGTAAATTCGTATTCTTGAAGTATATCGTAACGTCAAAGAAAATTTATTGGATTTTTTATGTCCTTCCATGCATTCAAAATGACATATGTACATAAATATTAACCACCTTCACAGACATAGAAATGAAATTTTACAAATTTTATTTACTTTATGCTAACCGTCTATGTCGCAACATGGAGTGATTTGAGTGTTTTCGGAATATTAATTCAAAAGTTATCGAAATTCAATGGTTTAATCCCCTTTCTTAAATTTTTGGCACACATAGAATTTTTTTGTTCAATTTTGACACTAAAATTTCCAACTGCTTCGCATTAGAAATTTATGTATTTTTATCACAACGACAAGGAGCGGATGTTACTATATTCGTTTCAAAATGGGGATGCGAATTTATTTTCTCTAAACGCCGATAACTCCAACTGCAATGTCAAATAGCCATTGTTATTTCGCTTTAAAACGTCTGTATCTCTAGCAATTAAACGTTTACTAAACGGTGTGAATTTTTTAATGTCAAAAGCGGCAATTTAAAAAATACCCAACAACAGTGAGGACAGTCTAATAGCGGGATTCTGTAACCAGTCTCTAGTCTCTACTTGAGACATTTTGAGACAAAGTATCAATTTGATACTAGTTACTATTCACTAAACAGTCTCTAGCGTTAGTCTCAAGATATTAAGACCTAGTAGTTAGCTGGTCACAAAACTAAAAAGAACTCTTGCCGCCATTTTCAATGTACTGAATAGAGATCATCATATATATTAATCGATGGTCGTTTTTTTACATTTTGTAAGCAATTCAAACACGAAAAGGTTAAAAATAAATAAATTTTACATAAATTTCGTAAATATTATGAAACAAAGTCAACATATATTTTCATTTTTATTGATAATTATGTTTTTTGACTATGTTATAGAAAAGTTAATATTTGTTATCGGCATATTTATTATCATTCAGGTGTAAAAACATCTCTGAATAATGAAATGTAATAGATTTTGAGACTGTCACTTGTAGAATAGCAAAATCGTCTCAAGTCTCAAAAATTGTCTCTAACTCAAAATCTCAAATTTAGAGACTTGATACTGTCTCACGTTACAGAATCGCACGGTAAATATGTGAATCGATAAATGTGATCTGATCACTTACAAGTTTTGTTCGGAACAAGATATAATCGATCGATTTGCACCAAATTAGTTTTATATTACTATGTTTCTTACTGTAATCGGACTACAATCACGTCTATTTCAAGATATCAAAATTTTAAATTCGGAATGATTCCTTCACTTTACAGTCTATCACACATCAATGAAGATATCAGAGAGAGAAGAGAGCCTTTACGATATTCCCAAGTCTAAATATTGTTGGAATGAGATTATAACTTTTTAAGGTTTCAAATACCGACTAAATATGTGGACCACACACTTTAATCGATTTTTTGTCAATCTATAAGATGCACAATTGAATTTAGAGCTCTTGAATTTTTTGATAAAAATGGGTAAGATCGGATCAATACTCTTCTTACCCTTACTATACCTAATGTTGCGTCAAGCGACATACTCTTAAAATTTAAAACTAATAAAAAGAAAATTAATTGTAAACATATTAAAATTTGAATTTTTTCAACGTAGTATGAATTATAAAACATAACATACTTACTTTAATATATTACTCATGAATATGTCTCGAACGTTCGACGAGTCACTCGCGGACGATGCGTCGATCGTTGAGAATATGAAACAGGAAAGAAGGTGTATTAGTAAAAAAAAACCACAAAGTTTGTGTTTAATATACCAAATTAAAATCTTGGTTCTTTTTTAAATCTTGATTACCAAAAAAGTAGTTACTTATGGTTTGTGCTTATGGTTATGCTGGTTGTGGTGGCCGGTGGACGACGTCTTGCCTCGACTCGCTTTCTAGTAAAAGTGACTTGCAGCATCGTTTGCTAAGCGGGATTTTTCAACGAAACCATTGCCAGTTGAGCGAAAGTTATTAACAGTTGAGTGAAAATTATTAACAGCTAACTGGCAATGGTTTGTTATCTACTCACTAAGGGTGATGAAAAAGAAATTAGGCGCTGGCCTAAACATACCGGCCCCCTTGCGGTGAGCAACAAGATAAAATTACATGTCCATCGACCACCATAACGATGTACAAATATAGAAAATATAGAAATGTAGAAAATATATTATAAATTCATTTATTTTTTATAATGATTTTAAAAATAAGAATAAAAAAAAAGACTTAACTTAGTTCTGGGCCGTACCCGGAAGCACCCAGCCGAAGATGGAGCCCTGAGCGAGAAGTTGCCCAAACGTTTGAGGCATGACCTGTTGGGTCATGATGCGGGAGTATACATCCGCGCCGAGCACCAAGCGTATCGGCGACGACTTGTGGAAGTTCGGATCCGCCAATTTGATTTGGGTGTATGGGGCTGCTATGGCCGAGTCCAACGTAGTGGTCGGGCTGATGCGCATATAATTGTGTATTACCTTTACATGCGTCGATATTCGTGTATTCGTCCCATGTCTGCCTCGCAGTACTACGAGGCAGCCGCGTTGACCACCGATATGGGTCTGCACAAGTTGTAGTTCCCTTAAAAGGTCGTGTGCAATGAGCGACGTAGGGGCGCATGCGTCTATCAGAGCCCTGACCAAATGTAGACGTCCCCTTGCCTCAATCTTCACCACCGCCGTTGGTAAAATGGCTGTCGTTGGCAGCAAGGAAGGAGTCGCTATGCTGGCTCGATCCGCTCGCCCGGCTCTAAAGGAGCTAGCCCGGTGAAGCTGGAGAGACCTGGTCTCCAGTCTGGCCGGGTTGTGCGCTTGGCGACGGTGCAGACGACGTTGGTGGGAGCGACGTTCATGTTGCAGAAGGGGGCGGAAAGTCCGGGTTTCCGTTTCCCCTCGCTGTGATGGGCGGAAAGGCCGTGTTTCCGCTCCGGTTTCCAATAGTTCTTCCTCCGGTTCTAGTTGGAGAGGCCTAGTCTCCGTTCCAGCGTCCGATGCCTCGATGGAGAGAGCATCATCTGAACTTATTTGTTCGCTCCATGATTGGTTTTGAGGCACTGCGGGGCGGCGACGGGTATTTTCCCCGATGTGGAGCATTGTGTGGTGCTTCTCGTTGCAGCGCCGGCACCGTTCGTCGCTGGCGCAGTTCGCTGACCGGTGGTTGACCGCAAGGTAATTTATACAGTATTTACCTATGAGTGCCTCCCGTAGGCGCTCCTCCGGTGTTTTGGCTCGGAAGGACGAGCAGAGCCGCAATGGATGCTTTCCCTTGCACAGCGTGCAAGAAAGCGGGTACCGGTTTGGGTGTAGCGCCGCGGTTTTCTTAAAGGTACTGTAGCGAGTCATCTTCCTGAAATTAATCTGTTGACGATTTTGTGTTGTTTGGTTTTGAATATCATCTAAAACTGCTTGGGTGGCGAGAAAAAGTACATAAATTATATTATATATATTGCATAGTGTGGAGGCGGCCTTATGTGGTGTGAACTGCCTTACATTACCATAGTGTGTAGGCGGCCTTATGTGGTGTGAACTGCCTTACCTTACCATAGTGTTGCAAATAATAATTAAATAAAAAAATATTTTTGCTTTTAGCATCAAATTTATGTTATCGTTATTGTTTTATTTGTCGTATGTTTTCGACAAAGTGGCCTGCCACCAAAGAAAATGTTAAATACAATTTGGTTTAATAATTATTTTCAATTCCTACTTGTCAATAAAGTACTTCTTGCTCAGTAAGTTCAAGAGCAATGCATACATGTACTGCTGTAGAAGGAGACTCTCGGTTTGCAATTGCGTTATTTGCTAGCAAAACAAATTTTTCAAATATGGTATTTGCAATAAAAATTGAATTTAAAATTCATAAGCATGAGTTATGCCTCATAGTTTGAAAAAAAGTTCTAGATTCACTCTTGTAAAATTTTTAAGGCGAATTAAAAAACTGACGGTATGGTATCACCTTATGTCATGTATGAAATTTTTAAGGCGAATTAAAAAACTGACGGCATGGCATCGCCGTATGTCATGAATGACATTTTTAATTATTGGTAATTTGCAACACGTGCACGGATCCGATAGCAAAAATGGTCACGCCGGATGAGTTGCGCGATGAGGAGGAGTACGAAGATATTTTGGAGGATATCAAAGAGGAATGCAATAAATATGGTGTTGTGCGTAGTGTGGAAATACCGCGTCCCATTGAGGGTGTCGATGTGCCCGGTTGTGGTAAAGTGTTTGTCGAATTCAATTCCGTTGTGGATTGTCAGAAGGCACAGCAAGCGTTGACCGGTCGCAAGTTCAGCGATCGTGTTGTCGTCACATCATACTTTGATCCGGATAAATATCATCGACGTGAATTTGAAGTCGCAAGCGGTAAATGGCATGTACGCACCCTTTCAAATTCTTTAAACCCCAAATGTATGTCAATCATTTACACACATTTGCAAATATATATAGTCTTCATAATTGTGAGTGGATAACTGAGTTTAGTTTATATTGCGTTAGCAAGGCATTACCGTACTTCAGCCAATAGCCCGGAAAGTGTTGGCTCACATCCATTTTAATGTAATTTTGAGAAAAAAAAACCACAGGTTAAATAGCACGCAAAATATAAATATATAATAATTAAATTTTATTTTCGCAATTTGTTTCGAAAACTGTAAGTAATGGTTTTCGGAATGGCGTTAATTAATAAAGATGATAATTTTGGTAGCAGAAAAGGTAAGTAAGTGGACATAATGAAATTTGCATATTTATTAAAGTATTTTCTTTTACTTTCAGACTCGTGAGCATGCTCTTCTTGCAGTGAAACAACTGATCGTTCAACAAGATGCATTCGTCTAAACCACCATACAGTGAGACTTCCACTTAATGCGCTTCTGCATTTCATTCAGGTATTCGGTTTTCCACCTTTTGCAGAAGGATTGATGTAAGGCCTTAAGTTTTTGCCATCTATTTACGATAGAGGCACTGCTTTCATTTATATCCGGTTCTGGTGGGGCCATCAGATGTCCGCCGACCAAAAAATGTCCTGGAGTAAGTGGCTCCAAATCGGTAGGTTCGTTTGAGGCTGGGCTTAATGGTCACGAATTAAGGCAAGACTCAATTCGGCATAAGAGTGTGTTAAACGTGGACGTCTTACAGTTGTGGATAATGGATCGAATCAAGTTTTTCACCCTTGGAATCCAATACTGAGCTCGCGATAGCCGTAACATCAGCTGATTTTCTCCATGCAAAGAGACTTGATGGATAAACTGGATTATTAGACGAGACAATACGCAGTTGTATGGAAGGATAATTGGGTGGCGCTCATTGTATGACAAATCGAGAGACGCACCGAGACGGCCACCAGTTCTCATCACTTCATCTTTATCGAGGAATGGATTAAGAGAGAGGATTTCACTTTTTACATCGATGCGCTTACCGGATTTCAAACAACCATACTCTTGACCATATTTCTGCTTCTGCGTATTTATTATCAAACGTCTCTTCGTTGCTTTAATTTCTTCGGATGAAATTAAGCAAGACTTTTGTTGAAAAGAAGCCTTTGTGTTTGGATGAGTTCTTTGAGAGAATCTCATAACGTATGGTAACACTCTCAAAGCTCTCGGCAAACTAGAAAAACGGTCAAGAACGTCGTTAGAATTCCCCTGTATAGTTGTACAAGCATGTACACGTACCTGTTTTTCCTCTATTGTCGTCTCGTAGTCGTTTTGTTGTAATGGCCATTTGCATTGATCTTCTTGCAGCCAAGAAGGTCCCTGCCACCACAAGGTGTTTTCCACCAAATCCTGTGCCATAAGTCCCCGACTGGCTAAGTCTGCAGGGTTAGATCCTGAATCGACATGATTCCAATTTGCGTTGCCGACCTTTTCTATTATTTTTGTCACTCGATGGGATACAAACGTTGACCATGAACATGGTGGCTTGCGAATCCATGCGAGAACGATGGTCGAATCCGTCCATAGTTTAAGGTTAAAATGAGTCAGCTCCTGGTTGCTGACGACAGATTCAACTGTTTCGGCCAGTAATACGGCGCCGCACAGTTCCAGGCGTGGTAAAGATACAGTTTTGACAGGCGCTACTCTGGTTTTTGCCAATAGTAGGCTGACGAAAACTCCGTTGCTTGTCTTTACGCGCAGGTAGACAGTTGCTGCGTATGCTTTCTCTGACGCAACGCAGAATCCATGAATGGACACATCGTCCGTTGGCGAAAAGTGGACCCATCGTGGAATTTTAATGTTGTTTATGTACCGGTGGTTATCCATGAATGCGTTCCAACGATCCAATGTGGTAGGAGATACAACCTCGTGCCATTGTGTTCCTTCTAACCAAATATGTTGCATTATCATTTTGGCTGTGACTATTATCGGTGCTAGCCATCCTAATGGGTCAAACAGCTTGGCGATATTTGAGAGGATAGCTCTCTTTTTATATGATTCTGGGCTGAAAATAGGTTTTGTTTTAAAATAAAAGAAGTCAGTATGCGCATTCCACCTTATCCCAAGAGCCTTGACATCACTTGTGTCTTCGAAGTCTAAAAACTCCTTGTTAAGCAAGTGGTCTTTTGGAAGGCCTTGTAAAATTTTCCCACAATTGGCTGTCCATTTTCGTAATGGGAAACCTGCCGACTCCAATGCTGTTCTTAACTCATCTCTAGATTTAATTGCAGCCTCTACAGAGTGTCCACCTGCTAAGACATCATCAAAATACGTGCACTTCCTGAGTATGTTTGAGGCTACTGGTAGTGAGCTTTCAACGTCGTCGGCTAATTGAAGTAATGTCCTTATTGCCAGATAAGGAGCGCAGTTGAATCCGAACGTTACCGTCTTCAATTCAAAAATATTGGTTTGTTCGGTCGGACGGTTGCGGAAAACGATTCCCTGGTACTTCGTTTGATCAGCCTTCAACAGGATTTGGCGATACATCTTCTCAATATCGCTATTGAAGACATATTTAAATAATCGTCATCGCAGAATTAATATGGTCAGATCTGCCTGAAGAACTGGACCGGGGAGAAGGATGTCATTAAGCTAAGTGCCGTTTGAAGTCGCTTGCGATGCATTGAACACCACACGCACCTTTGTCGATGTGCTCTCTTCCTTCTTTACGGCGAGGTGAGGCAGGTAATAGTTGTCACTAGAGTCGGCCGTTTGATTGGTATGTATCTTTGCCATATGACCCAGCTCAACATACTCATTTAACACTCTATTGTATTCTTTTAGCAGGTTTTCGTCTCTGGATAACCGAGCTTCATTGGGATAAAACTGGGAGTACGCAATCTTTAAGGAACTACCTAGACTAATGTTGACCGGATAGTCTTTCCTGAATGGTAGCGATACAACGTACTTCCCGTCTTCATTTCGCTTCGTTGTCTTCTTATAGAGCTCTTCGCAATACCTGTCCTCCTCGCTTAACTTCCTTTCCTTTGACATCTCTTCCAACTCCCAGAACGAAGCTAACCGTTTTTCCAGCGATATTTCGTTATAATACGAGGCGCAGGTGTTGGTTGCCTTAATTGAATTTGCACGCCCCGTGACTATCCAACCGAACACAGTCTCTTGCGCAAGAAGTGATCCCAGTACGTTCTTGCGTATGCCAACAAGCATAATCTGAGGATAGACGTCAACACCGAGTATGACGTCCACGGGTGCATTGATGAAGAACCTCTTATCCGCCAACGTGAGATCTGGGAAAGCCTTCCGAGTTAGTGCGCTAATATGGCAAGTCGGCAAGTTCCCCGTTAATTTCGGCAGAACCATCATGTTCGTTGTGATCGATATAAGTGGGTCAATTGGTGACCGCAACTCGACACAACATGCTTCCTTACTTGCGCAGATACGGTGTTGTTGATGCCTGACACCTGGGCATTTATCTTCCTAACTGGCAAGTTGATTCTGCGCTTCAGCCTTTCTGTGATGAAAGAGCACTCTGACCCGGAGTCGATGAGTGCTCTTGCGGCA
Source organism: Bactrocera correcta (assembly GCA_027475135.1). NCBI lineage: Eukaryota > Metazoa > Arthropoda > Insecta > Diptera > Tephritidae > Bactrocera > Bactrocera correcta. The sequence goes on from CM050326.1 coordinate 69,641,232, forward strand.
TAAGTAACGCCGCTGTAATTTATGTTTATTTGTGCCGTTCCTAATAACCTTTATCGCTGTTAGCGAAGCACGACTGTACCTGAGTCGTTGGCTTGCCTTTCGATTTGTTGAAATTGCGTCTCTGCTGCGCTTGCCTGGACGTAGACGGAATCTCGTCCGATGGCGTAGATGAGCCTCTTTGGCTGCTAGGCTGCACTGTCCTCAAATGTAGGAGTGTGTGATGCCTCGCGTGGCACGTGCTGCAGTTGAATGCACTGGTGCATTGCGACACTAAATGCCCAAAGCCGAGGCAATTGATGCAGCGATTGTTGCGCTTAGCGAACTTGATCCTGTCCGCCGGTGCCATGTTAAGAAACATGGGGCAATATCTTAATTTGTGATCTGCACTTTTGCACATCAGACATGTTGATTTCTCAACGCTTACTTGGAAGGCGCCGAGTCTGTTCTGATGGCTATTGTTGTTGTATTTATTCTGTGTGGGTGCACTGACAGGCTTTACGGAATTGGACGATTTCTTGGCACGTTCTATTGCCTCCAAATCACGGTATCTATCCGTGAGGAAGTTGTCCAATTCCTCCCACTTCGATGTCTTGGTCTTGTTCTTTACAGTCTGTTCCCATAGGCCCAATGTTGCCTGTGGCAGTCTCTTAGAACAAATGCGGATTATGATTGGGTCCCAGTTCCCAATGTCCACTTTATTGGCTGTCAGGCAGGAGATGCAGCTGTTGATCTCCCGCTGTAGCCACTTTATCGAGCTTGAGCACTCCTTGTCGATTGACGGTAAGTCGAGCAGTATGTCGACTTGGGTTTCGACAAGAATTCGCTCATTCTCGTACATATCAGTCAATCCCTTCCACGCCATTGCAAAGCCATCATTTGTTAGCGGGCATTTTGATACAATAACCTTCGCCTCCCCTTGTGTCTTTTTGTTGAGATGGTATAATTTCTCCACCGGTGAGAGACGATTGCTCTTGATGTATACGGCCGTGAACATATCCCGGAATGTTGGCCATGAAAGGTAGTCCCCTTTGAAAACATCTGTATCGCAAGGCGGATGGGAGTGGTTAATGTCTACCTCAACAGATTTTTCTGTGTCTTGAAATTGAATTGAGTTGCAGCACACCACTGCCAACCAAAAAACGAGAATATATTGTGGTCGTACGTACGTAAGTATGTATATATATGCCACACTTTATGGATCGCCACCCAAGATACGCCAACGAAAATCAATTTGTTAAAAGAAAGTGTTTGAAGGTGAAAAAAGTGCAGTGTCTCAGTGAAAAAAGAAACAAAAACAGAAAATTTCTTGAACAAATAGAGAAAAAATCAAAAAAATCAGTGCCGTAAGTGATATGTCAAAAAAATATTACCGCACAAAATCAAAAAATTGAAAAAATCGAAAGTTAGTGCCGTAAGTGATATGTGTATGAAAAAATATACGAGAAAAAATATTACCGCACAAAATCAAAAAATTGATAAAATCGAAAATTAGTGCCGTAAGTGATATGTGTATGAAAAAAAAGTTACGAGAAAAAATATTACCGCACAAAATCAAAAAATTGAAAAAATCGAAAATTAGTGCCGTGAGTGATATGTATATGAAAAAATATACGAGAAAAAATATTACCGCACAAAATCAAAAAATTGAAAAAATCGAAAATTAGTGCCAGAAGTGATATGTATATGAAAAAATATACGAGAAAAAAATATTACCGCACAAAATCCGGTAAACGTAGCCGTGCACTTACGGATTATTTTGCTTTTGTAATTATCCCACTGAAACACTAAAAACACTAGTCACTTTGTCACTTTTCTTGTATAAACGATTTATGATTGTCACCAATAAAATGCGATTAAAAAACAACTCTTTTATTTTTTTTTTTAACGATTGATATCAAAGTGATATTAAAGTAATCACGTACCTGGTTTGCCTGCGTAGGTGTGAAGTGTATTGTGTTCTTTGGTGGCAGGTCACTTTGTGTTAAAAAAGAGTTGCTGGTGTGCAGCGCCTTGTGAATCCCAATTGTTATGGTGATGAGAAAGATGAAGTGATGAGAAAACTTGCTTGCTGATGTGCGAAATAATACTTGATTGATTAATATCCGGCTCGAAGGACCATGAATATGTCTCGAACGTTCGACGAGTCACTCGATCGTTGAGAATATGAAACAGGAAAGAAGGTGTATTAGTAAAAAAAAACCACAAAGTTTGTGTTTAATATACCAAATTAAAATCTTGGTTCTTTTTTAAATCTTGATTACCAAAAAAGTACTTACTTATGGTTTGTGCTTATGGTTATGCTGGTTGTGGTGGCCGGTGGACGACGTCTTGCCTCGACTCGCTCTCTAGTAAAAGTGACTTGCAGCATCGTTTGCTAAGCGGGAGTTTTCAACGAAACCATTGCCAGTTGAGCGAAAGTTATTAACAGTTGAGTGAAAATTATTAACAGCTAACTGGCAATGGTTTGTTATCTACTCACTAGGGGTGGTAAAAAAGAAATTAGGCGCTGGCCTAAACAACTCACCTTATAGCGGGATTCTGTAACCAGTCTCTAGTCTCTATTTGAGACATTTTGAGGTAAAGTCTCAATGTGTGACGGTTACTATTCACTAACCAGTCTCTAGCGTTAGTCTCAAAATATGGACTCAAATTTGAGACCTGATAGTTAGCAGGTCACAAACTAAAAAGAACTCTTGTTGCCATTTCGAATATACTGAATAGAGATCATAATAGATATTAATCGATTTGTCATTTTTTTATATTATATTTTTTAAGCAACTCAAACACAGGTTAAAAATAAATCAATTTTACATAAATTTTTTAAATATTATGAAACAAAGTCAACAAATATTTTTATTTTTATGGATAATTATGGTTTTTGACTATGTTATAGAAATTTTAATATTTGTTATCGACATATTTATTTTCATTCAAGTGTAAAAACATCTCTGAATAACGAAATGTAAAAGTTTTTGAGACTGCCACTTACAGAATAGCAAAATCGTCTCAACTCTCAAAAGTTGTCTCTAACTTAAAATCTCAAATTTAGAGACTTGAGACTGTATCACGTTACAGAATCTCACGGTACATCTACAAGTATTACGTCAGTTTGACGAATATGCGTCAAAATTGTACTTACCCCAATATTTAATACATATTTATAACAGAACTAAATAACCCCAGGCCTATACAGACAAACGAAGCACTGGCTAGAGACAACAGATACAATATGCAAAAGAATTATCAATCAACAAAAATACCAAAGAGGCAAAATGAAAATGCACAAGTACACAACCTCAACCAAAAATTCAAAGAATTAAAAATATTGGTAAAACCATTTTTTTGGGTTAACTCTGATTCCCTTATAATATAAAAACACACACGAAAACCGTTCATTAGAATTTGAATAGATTGCTCCCGTTCATATATACGAACTGGAAATTATAATACAAAAACACCTTAGTAATTAAGATTGTGCTTACCCTAGCAATAACGCTTTTATGAAACTGATAACCTAGAGAGCGATCTCTTAATTGGAATTAATTTCTTAAATAACACCGGAGCCACATCGGCAATTAATTTGTGGAAATAAAAAATATAAAAAATACATTTTCTCAATTATTTAATTTCATTAAACATCTTGAGACAAGAAAGTCCTAAGACACCAGGCGAAGTTCAACAAAAAAAAATGGTGAAAAGCCAAACAAAAATATAAAAATGCAAATTTCAAACTACTTGAGACAAGAAAATCCTAATCCCTGCCGAAGATAATACCGGCAATAAAATAAAAAAAAAATGTCGTCCAAAAAAAGAGTTAAAAAAAAGAGTCGAAAATAAATAATTTGAATATTATTGATGACAATAATTTCGAAAAATTTGCAGAAAAATATAAAAACAGTAGCAACGAAATTAAAAATATAAACATTAACTGCTTAGAGAGAATGCTATCAAAATCTATGTATATATGTATATAAAAAAAATGTTTTAGTTACACCATTTATAACTGAAGAACGGCTGAACCAATTTGGCTGAAAATTGATGGGGAGGTAACTTAGAACCAGGGTAAGGACATAGTATAATTTCTATCTCTTTGTGTCGAAGTTCAATTCAATTCATAAATGCAAAAATTATATTTCAATTTATTCGAATATTTTTTGTAATTAAGAAAAAGATAGCAGTAATAAAAACAATATAAAAACACATATCTTAATATATAAAAATCACGTGTCAAGTTTTTTGATTTCGATGTACTCCTAAACTACTGAACCGATTTAAATGAAATTTTTAACACTGTGTGCAGTTTGGTCCAACTTGAAAGATAGGATAGTTTATAACTCTATTTATTGCAAATTATTTGTTTATTATTAGCAAAGAGCTATCCACCAGTTGGTGGCGCTAACAGCGGTATTGAGTAAGTGCGGTATGTTACAGTAGATCGCGCTACATTTCTAGCAGCTGGCGGTGTTTTATCAATTTCAACAGTAAATTTTCATGGACTTAGGCTGTCATAACAAAAGTTGCCACTTGCTAAAAACATTAAATGAAAATGCGTTGTTTGAAGTTTATATTGTTTGTGGTAAAGTTTACGAGTCTATGACTTCCAATATTCTAAATTTAAGAAAAAATCACATACAATCCGTGAAATAAATAAAGTTAAATAATATATATATTGTCACCTAAAATACAAACCAATGTTTCATCAAAAATAAATGGAAATCGCTAACAGATATAATAACCAAAATTTATCCATTTTATAACGAAAACTGAAATTTTGTTTCAAGATTGGATATAAAGTGGTTTTATTGCGTTTGCGGTACCTATAACCCAACTTAGACGTTGGCGGCCTGCCCGCTCAAAAATCATGATATATCAAGAAAAGGGGCAATGATTTATACATTTGGGGTATAATCCTTTTTTTTATTAATTTTTATTCGTTTGGTCAATGTGCATTTATGGCAACACTTAGTAGCTCTCAACACAGAATACTTTTGTTATTGTGCATGTAATGAAATTTTTATAAAATATAAAATGCTTATTTTAAGCAAATGCGTAAATAATAAATAAAAAATAAATATGTAGAAATAATGTTATGAAGTGTAAGTGCATAAAAAGTGCATGATATAAAATAAAAAATTACTAGAAACCGAGAAATTGCAAGATGAAATTTGCAAAGTTTTCAACTTTAAATGCAAATATCTCGAAAACTTTAAGTTTGCGGCGGCAACAATTATATATTTTCTTAATCTGGAGCATCAGTCCTATCCAACCATACCACATTAACCCTGAAATCGTGGGATGGTATACTAAAGCCGACCCTAAATAGTTGCATTTACATATTTTACTTTTTTTTTTAATTTTAAATTTAGGAAAAATTTTTAAGTAGCCTGGGCATTATTGATGGGGAGGGTATTACCGAAAAATTTCGGTTTTATTACGACTAAAGAGCACTTAAACACTTCTCAGAATCAGTTATTCGTTCTTTCTGTTGGATTATGAACTTGCGAGGCACCCACTTTGCACAGACCTTTCGCCTCTTTAAGCTTATCAAATATCTTTTCATCGGTGCATTTCCCTCAGCCCAAATTCAACAGTATTTTTCTCCAAAAAGCAATGATTTATGAACACACGAAATGCTCTATGATCCATTTTTTTGTAAACTAACACAAGTTGCTTCACAGAAATGCTATATTTCATTAACTAATAATTATAATCCAGTAGCAGTATTATCTATGTATCAGCCACAGTGAAGCGTGGACGGGTCCTCTAGTCTATATATGTATATAAAAGAAATTCGTGTTAGTTATACCATATATAATCCAAGAACGGCTGAACAGATTAGGCTGAAAATTTTTGGGGAGATAGCCTACAACCAACATAGAGTACTCTTTGTTTCTTCATGTCAAAATTAAATACATTTCACAAATACAAAATTTTTATTTCAAATCATGCTTATGATTCAAAATTCATGTAAGAATCCTTTGAAAATTTTTCACTTCAAAAAAAAAAGAAGGAAATGCTACGTCATATTTTTAATATCACAACAAAAATTGACGTTTTCGTCGTCAATACATTACGGCTATCTTACAAAATTCTGGGCGAAGGATGCAAATGCTTTCATAACTAACCACATTTAACATCAAAAATTAGTGAAATAACTGCAGTGTTGATTAAAAGGTCTATTATAATTTGAGATATAATATGTAGAAATATCTACGACACATTGAAAGGCGATACATTATTTATTCTTCATAAATAAATTTGAGACGAAGAATTCCAGTGATGAAAAGAAATTAATTTAAGCAGACCAGATGGTTTTCGTAAGAATTTAAGGGATTTGAGAGGAGAAGACAATGTTTCATTTCTTTAACGCCATGTAGATTTATCTATTGGTGAAAAATAATCTTATGTAATATAGTATTGTTTTATCTTGAAAGTAGGTGGTCTGCATTTTTGGTTAAATTTAATATTTCCAACTGACTTCGTTAGAGAATTATCCATTCTTAACAGTTTTCAACAAAACTCCTGGATGGACAATCAGCATGGTTGTCCACTATGTGGAATGCGAGCGAGAATTATTTTTACCAAACTTTGTCTATATAGAAGTTGATTTAAAATATGTGCACTGAATCTATTAGGAACAGGCCACATCCAAGAATGACAGAGAAAGAGATTACGCAATGCGCATTTTTGCTTTCAGTCAGCTGTTCTTGCTGACGTCACGGTTGACTTATTATTCGCTCGTGCTTTTGAAAGTGAACTCGAATTGTGTTTTCAAGTGTTGTATTAATTGTGAAATTTTATATTTTTTAAAATGCGTTGTACAGTGTTCGGATGCAATAATAATAATGGTAAAAATTGTGCTACGAAATGGAGATTTTTCCTTTTCCCCAAAGTGAGGGGATTCCTGGAACTCCTATGGTTTGGCTTTGAACAAGCAAAATAATGTACTGGAAGCTGGTTTCATTAATGAGAGTCATTGGTAAAAATGGTTTGCTTCCATTCCAAAGAGGTAATACTCAAGGTATATATTCAGATAAGTTGATTTTCTACAGTTTTTGATTTTATTTATGATTTACAGGTATAACCCAAAGTAATCTTCTTCTTCTTTACTGGCGTAGACACCGCTTATGCGATTATAGCCGAGTCAACAACAGTGCGCCAGTCGTTTCTTCTCTTCGCTACGTGGCGCCAATTGGATATTCCAAGCGAAGCCAGGTCCCTCTCCACTTGGTCCTTCCAACGGAGTGGAGGTCTTCCTCTTCCTCTGCTTCCCGCGGCGGGTACTGCGTCGAATACTTTCTGAGCTGGAGCGTTTTCATCCATCCGGACAACATGACCTAGCCAGCGTAGCCGCTGTCTTTTAATTCGCTGAACTATGTCAATGTCGTCGTATATCTCGTACAGCTCATCGTTCCATCGAATGCGATATTCGCCGTGGCCAACGCGCAAAGGACCATAAATCTTTCGCAGAACTTTTCTCTCGAAAACTCGCAACGTCGACTCATCGGTTGTTGTCATCGTCCAAGCCTCTGCACCATATAGCAGGACGGGAATAATGAGCGACTTATAGAGTTTGGTTTTTGTTCGTCGAGAGAGGACTGTGCTTCTCAATTGCCTACTCAGTCCGAAGTAGCACCTGTTGGCAAGAGTAATCCTGCGTTGGATTTCCAGGCTGACATTGTTGGTGGTGTTAATGCTGGCTCCTAAATAGACGAAATTATCTACAACTTCAAAGTTATGACTGTCAACAGTGACGTGGGAGCCAAGTCGCGAGTGCGACGACTGTTTGTTTGATGACAGGAGATATTTCGTCTTGCCCTCGTTCACTGCCAGACCCATTTGAGTTGCTTCCTTGTTCAGTCTGGAGAAAGCAGAACTAACGGCGCGGGTGTTGAGGCCGATGATATCAATATCATCGGCATACGCCAGCAGCTGTACACTCTTATAAAAGATTGTACCTGATCGATTAAGTTCTGCATCTCGAACTATTTTCTCCAGGAGCAGATTGAAAAAGTCACACGATAGGGAGTCGCCTTGTCTGAAACCTCGTTTGGTATCGAACGGCTCGGAGAGGTCCTTCCCGATCCTGACGGAGCTTTTCGTGTTGCTCAGTGTCAGTTTACACAGCCGTATTAGTTTTGCGGGGATACCAAATTCAGACATCGCGGCATAAAGGCAGCTCCTTTTCGTGCTGTCGAAAGCAGCTTTGAAATCGACGAAGAGGTGGTGTGTGTCGATTCTCCTTTCACGGGTCTTTTCCAAGATTTGGCGCATGGTGAATATCTGGTCGGTTGTTGATTTACCAGGTCTAAAGCCACACTGATAAGGTCCAATCAGTTTGTTGACGGTGGGCTTTAATCTTTCACACAATACGCTCGACAGAACCTTAAATGCGATGTTGAGGAGGCTAATCCCACGGTAGTTGGCGCAGATTGTGGGGTCTTCTTTTTTATGGATTGGGCATAGCACACTTAAATTCCAATCGTTGGGCATACTTTCGTCCGACCATATTTTACAAAGAAGCTGATGCATGCACCTTATCAGCTCTTCGCCGCCGTGTGTGAATAGCTCGGCCGGCAATCCGTCGGCCCCTGCCGCTTTGTTGTTTTTCAGTCGGGCAATTGCTATTCGAACTTCATCATGGTCGGGCAATGGAACATCTGCTCCATCGTCATCGATTGGGATATCGGGTTCGTTTTCTCCTGGTGTTGTGTGTTTACTGCCATTCAGCAGGCTGGAGAAGTGTTCCCTCCATAATTTAAGTATGCTCTGGGCATCGGTAACTAGATCACCTTTGGGGGTTCTAAAAGAGTATGCTCCGGTCTTGAAACCTTCTGTAAGCCGCCGCATCTTTTCGTAGAATTTTCGAGCATTACCCCTGTCGGCCAGCTTATCAAGCTCTTCGTACTCACGCATTTCGGCCTCTTTCTTTTTCTGTCTACAAATGCGTATCGCTTCCCTCTTCAACTCTCGGTATCTATCCCATCCCGCACGTGTTGTGGTCGATCGTAACGTTGCGAGGTAGGCAGCCTGTTTTCTCTCCGCTGCGACACGGCACTCCTCGCCGTACCAGCTGTTCCTTTGCACTTTCCGAAAACCATTGGTTTCGGTTGCAGCTGTACGTAAGGAGTTTGAAATGCCGTCCCACAGCTCCCTTATACCGAGTTGTTGACGAGTGCTCTCAGAGAGCAGGAGTGCAAGCCGAGTAGAAAATCGTTCGCCTGTCTGTTGTGATTGCAGCTTCTCGACGTCGAACCTTCCTTGTGTTTGTTGGCGTGCGTTTTTTGCTGCACAGAGGCGGGTGCGAATTTTGGCTGCAACAATATAGTGGTCCGAGTCGATGTTAGGACCTCGGAGCGCACGCACATCTAAAACACTGGAGACGTGTCTTCCGTCTATCACAACATGATCGATCTGGTTGGTGGTTTTTCGATCCGGAGACAGCCAGGTAGCTTGATGTATCTTCCTATGCTGGAATCTAGTACTACAGATAACCATATTTTGGGCCCCGGCGAAGTCGATCATCCTCAACCCATTTGGGGATGTTTCCTCGTGGAGGCTGAATTTACCGACCGTAGTGCCAAAGATACCTTCTTTGCCCACCCTGGCGTTGAAGTCGCCAAGCACGATTTTGACATCGTGGCGGGGGCATCTCTCATAAGTGCGCTCCAAGCACTCATAAAAGGCATCTTTGGTCACATCGTCCTTCTCTTCCGTCTCGGCGTGGGCGCAAATCAGCGATATGTTGAAGAACCTCGCTTTGATGCGGATTGTGGCTAGACGTTCATTCTCCGGAGTGAATGATAGTACTCGGCGACGGAGACTCTCTCCCACCACGAATCCAACACCAAACTTGCGTTCCTTTATATGGGCACTGTAGTAAATGTCACAAGGACCTACTCGTCTCTGTCCTTGTCCCGTCCATCGCATTTCTTGGACGGCGGTGATGTCAGCCTTTATCTTTACGAGGACATCTACCAGCTGGGCAGCGGCACCTTCCCAATTAAGGGACCGGACATTCCAGGTGCATGCCCTCAAATCATAGTCCTTATTTCGTTTGCCGTGGTCGTCGTCAAAAGGGGGGTCTCTCATCCGAGGCTGTTTTTTCCTTTTCATTGGGGGTGTTTTTTTACGTGGCGGGTCCCAAACCCAGCGCACAACCCTATGCAGGGGATGTTTCGCCTTCTCACTTTAGCTCGCCTTCAAACGGATGTTCTTAGGCTACCCAGAGGATACTTGGTCAAAGACCGGAAGTCGTGAGCTGCTTGAGTCATATGTAAAAGAATCGTTTCTGGCCACTCCCAAGTGAATGGCGATCAGAGAACTTTCCTCACTTGCGTGAACTTCTACACATGACTCCATCCACCCAAAGCAATAATGCTCTGAAATTGCTGCTGGATGACTTAAGACAGCAGTACAAAATTGATTACGTTTTGACTTACCGATTAAACCAGAACGTTTTGGAAATTTTTTTTGCGTATTCAGGTCAAAAGGCGGTCTTCACGATCACACTGACAGGCAGGAGTCGAAATGTACGCTGCGTTCCTATATACTTGGTCACAACGAAGGAGCGATCACAGATGAAGGAAATGTTGAAGTCGACAACACACCAGATTTGGAAAGGAATTACTTATCTCTAACCGGTAATTATCAAAATATTAAACATACATAGTATTATAAACCTAAAACTACAGAAAACATTCTTATATAAAAATGTATTGATGTTAACAAATGTCATATTAATCATTAATATCAATAACAGTGATAACGTCAGAAGTTGTAGATAATTCGTTTATCTTGGAACCAGCGTAAACACCAACAACAATGTCAGCCTGGAAATCCAACGCAGGATAACTCTTGCCAACAGGTGCTACCTCGGACTGAGTAGGCAATTAAAAAGCAAAGTCCTCTCTCGACAAACAAAAACCAAACTCTATAAACCACTCATAATTCCCGTCCTGCTATATGGTGCAGACGCTTAGACGATATCAAAAACGGATGAGTCGACGTTGCGAGTTTTCTGGAGAAAAGTTCTGCGAAAGATTTATAGTGCTTTGCGCGTTGGCCACGGCGAATATCGCATTCGATGGGTCGATGAGCTGTACGAGATATACCACAAAATTGACATAATTCATCGAATTAAAAGACAGCGGCTACGTTGGCTAGGTCATGTTGTCCGAATGGACGAAACTACTCCAGCTCTGAAAGTATTAGACGCAGTATCCGCCGGAGAAGCAGAGGAAGAGGAAGACCTCCACTCCGTTGGAAGGACCAAGTGGAGAAGGACCTGGCTTCGCTTGGAATATGCAATTGGCGCCACTTAGCGAAAAAAACGACTGGCGCGCGGTTATAAACTCGGCTATCGCATAAGCGGTGTCTACGCCAATTAAGAAGAAAAAGTGTTTTTAAATCCCAGTATAAAGAAATTGTTTCTGTCCGTAAGATGAGTTTATGATATTATTATTTTTATCCAGAAATCTAATAAGTTCCAATTTATGTTGGTTAACACTGTTAGCATTCCAGAAACAAATGTTCAATACACAAATTTTTTACTTAAAAAGTTTGCAGCATTTGGTTTTGTGATTTGATTATCTCTTGAATCATATTTTTCATTGAAGCCATAAATTGTGTCATACTATACATTGGGCAAGGTTTAAAATCATAGTTACAACCCTTCCATTTGGTTGGTTTTGAGGTAATTGCGTTTGTTGCCTTTCACCACATTTGCAAAGCTCCCTTGTGTAGAATTGTCTTTAGGATTAATTGGTTTGGAAATATGGACGGGAATTTTAATATTCATTCATTAGGAGGAATATACATATTTGGTTACGACGTGCTTGAATTCCCCTGTGACAACTTCGATTTCAAGTCTTTATAAACATGGCAACCCCTATAGTTAGCAGATTGATTTCCTCCACAATTGATGCATTTTTTATTTAAATCCTCTTTTTTAAGAGTACATTTTGAAGTAGGCTCTAGATCACCACACACCACACTATCACTGCGTAGAGTGCAAAATGATTTCGTATGTCCATACTCTTGACAGTTTGTGCATTGTGGATCATTTCCCTTATGTGGTTTCTCAACGGTGATTCTGCGATGGAGCAAATATTTGGAATTGTAAATCGGCTGTATTTCGTTTTTCTTTAGTTGGTTAAAATTTGGTATCAATTCTATTTTGAATATAGGTACTTTGTTTCTATTAAATAGCATTCTGCCAATGCTTCTTTGACCTCACTAGAGTCTACGGCGGACTCTTTACCGTTAATCACAACAACTAGTCCTTTAGAGCTCTTCAGTTGATACCAGTAATAATTCTTGTTTTTATTTGACAAAAATTTAACAATTTCCATAAAACTTTTTTCAGTGTAGGACTGAATTTTTGTTTAATCTATACTTTTTTTGTTTTTTTTTCCAAAGGCACTATATGGAAATTATTAGTATCAACAATTTCACTTAATTTCGCAACAAGAGTATTACTGCTACATGATGCATTTTTTATTTAAATCCTCTTTTTTAAGAGTACATTTTGAAGTAGGCTCTAGATCACCACACACCACACTATCACTGCGTAGAGTGCAAATGATTTCGTATGTCCATACTCTTTCCAGTTTGTGCATTGTGGATCATTTCCCTTATGTGGTTTCTCAACGGTGATTCTGCGATGGAGCAAATATTTGGAATTGTAAATCGGCTGTATTTCGTTTTTCTTTAGTTGGTTAGAATTTGGCATCAATTCTACTTTGAACATAGGCTGCGGTACTTTGTTTCTATTAAATAGCATTCTTCCAATGCTTCTTTGGCCTCACTAGAGTCTACGGCGGACTCTGTACCGTTAATCACAACAACTAGTCCTTTAGAGCTCTTCAGTTGATACGAGTAAAAATTCTTGTTTTTATTTGACAAAAATTTAACAATTTCCATAAAACTTTTTTCAGTGTAGGACTGAATTTTTGTTTCATCTATACTATTTTTTTTTTTTTCAAAGGCACTATATGGAAATTATTAGTATCAACAATTTCACTTAATTTCGCAACAAGAGTATTACTGCTCCGCTCGCGTAAATATTGTTACGATTTTACTGCTTGCTAGTTCACTTTGTAAGGTTCGTATCTCTGGATTGACAAATAAAACTACAACTGTTTAATTTAATTCAACTACTCTTTATTTCACAACTCGTCTGCACTATAGCAGTTTACTCTTAGCACTGATCGATTACGTTCGCGCTGCCACGGCTTATATAGCCACGCACTTCTCGCTGATGCCGACGTGTCCTTCTAGAATATCGCGTCTGGAAATTACCAGAACATAATGCTATACGGCGCCAGACGCAAGCAGACAGCCGCGGCGCCAGATGTCTACAACAAGACAAATGCTATTCCATATACCTACAGCTATTGTTCATAATAAGGGATGCATATAGCAATACAAATACAACTTAATACTACTTTTTGTAACACTGCCCTCCACTAAAGCCTAATCATCCCGATTAGGCACAAATCCTCTTGAACCAAATGGGGCGAGCCTCTCCAAATGCACTACTTTCATTTTACATCGTGCTTTCCCATTTCTTTGTATGCGGTATACCACGTCATTAAGTCGTTTCATCACCATATAGGGTCCTTCCCAGGCTGTCTGCAATTTCGGGGACAAGCCTTTCTTTCGAAGTGGATTGTACAACAGGACCCGATCACCTTCTTCAAAACCTTTTGAATTTGCCGCTTGATCGAACCGGTCCTTCATCTTATTGCTCATCAGATGCGTGTGCTGTCTTACCATTAGATGCAATTCATTCATTTATTCCTTTAAGGCAGAACAATAATCTCCATCATTTCTTACAGCTGTAGGATTCGTTCCAAACTTAAGATCAGCAGGGAGTCGCAGATCAGATCCGAAAATAATCTTTGCTGGCGTGTAACCAGTTGTCTCGTGCTTCGCTGAACGATACGCCAGCAGGAACATCTGGATGCACTTATCCCAATTCCGTTGATCTTTATCAACGATTTTCCGCAGATGTTCTTCGAGCGTTCGGTTGAATCTCTCCACCATTCCATCTGATTGTGGATGTAACGCTGTTGTCCGTGTCTTGTGGATGCCCAATAATGTACAGACTTCTTGGAAAATGGAAGATTCGAAATTCCTGCCTTGATCTGAGTGTAATTCGACGGGCACTCCGAACCTTGTTATCCAATTTTCTACAAACGCTTCGGCTATTGTCTTCGCTTCTTGGTTTGGTAAGGCATATACTTCTGGCCATTTACTGAAATAGTCCATGACAACCAGTAGATATTTGTTTCCGGCCGTACTGGTTGGGAACGGACCTGCAACATCCATTGCGACTTGTTCAAATGGTGATCCCACGTTGGACTGTTGTAGCCTACCGCGACTCTTGGCTTTAGGACCTTTAGCTGCCATGCACTCTACGCAATTACTTATCCATTCTGCTATGGAATCTCGACAACCGATCCAGTAGAACCGTTGTTTAATCTTCTCAATAGTTTTTGTAATCCCAAGGTGCCCTCCACTAGGTCCATTGTGATATTCTCTCAATACTTTCGGGATCATGGACTTCGGTACTATGATCAGCAGACGAGACTGTTTGCCATCTTCGCTTTCCCAGGTACGATGAAGGTATCCATTAACGAGGTTTATGCTGTTCCATTGGGCCCAATAAGCTTTTGCCGTTGGACTCTCGTTACTTATTTGTTCCTTTGGTGGTCGTACCCCATTTTCTTTGGCCATTACCAGCTTCGCAAGATCAGGGTCCTCCAGCTGATTGATTCTGATGCGATGAGGAGTCCAATCATCTTCAGGTTCTAAGTATATTCAGTAATCGCACGTCGATTATACCTTCTTTTCCCTCTGATTTGGAGCAATGTTTACATTCCAGTGGACAAGGGCGACGTGATAATGCATCCGCATTTTTGTGGTGAATCCCCTTTCGATGTTCCGTTTCGAAGTTTAACGACTGGTGAGATGTGGATGCTTCGTCCTCGTTATCTGTTGGTTGTTTCCGTTTTGATGGGTTTACTTTTATATTGCAATTTCGGGCAAAGTGACCCGCTTTTCCACAGTTGAAACATCTGCCTGTTGTATTTACTCGCGGTGCAGCAATTGTCTTCAGAGTCTTCAATATTTCTTCCATCAGCGCCGGTTGTTCCATTTCAACCCTTTGTACCTTGTGTGCTGGTTTACTTAGTAGGGAAGCTGCTTCCTGTGTGAGGGCGTGCGAAACCGTTTCAGTAAACGTTCTTTTTGGCAATGCATATGTGGCGCTTTTGGTGTCCACATCACGAATTCCATTTATGAAACATTGAATTTTTACCCTCTCAATGTAATCCACAGGTGCACCTGCATTTGCCAAATGAGCCAGTCGTTCTATTTCCGATGCGAACTCTTGCAATGACTCGTTCATTTTCTAACCCCTATTTTGCAGTTCGATCTGGTATATTTGTTTCCGGTGCTCACTACCATATCGTCTTTCTATCGCACTCATCAATGCCTCATAGTTGTCCCGTTCACAGTCTGGAATAGTCTGAAGGATTTCTGCCGCAGGTCCTTTCAATGATACAAACAAGGACGCCACCTTGTCCGCTGCATTCCAATTATTGGCTATTGCTGTCTTTTCAAACTGAAGTTTGAAAATTTGAAATGGAATACTTCCATCGAATGTGGGTGCCTTCAATCTTTGATTATTTGTTGATGGTGCAGGGCCATGTAGTTGCAGTTCTCGCACACGATTACTCAGTTGAAGAAATTCTGATCTTAAATTTTCTTCGTCATTTTTTATTGTGCTTAATTCGTCTTCAAATTTTGAAAATTTCTCTTGCACTTGTGTTTTATTTTCTGTAATCTGTTGTACCAAACGCTTTTCTAACTGCGTATTATTTTCAGTCATTTGTTGTGTAAGGCAAGACTTTAACTGCGATGTATTTTCAGCTATTTTCTGTGCCAGACGATTTTCTGTTTGCACTGCATTTTCTGCCATTTGCTTAATAGCCACTAACAACGTGTTCATGTCTACACTTGATGATGTTCGTTGTTCTTCTACTTTCTCTTCTACCTTTGTAGAAGTTTCTGGCCCAACAAATTCGAACTCGTCCACATTAATTCCATCCGCTTCCATTGCTTCACGTAATCGTGCCTGCAGATCCGCCTTTTGCCCGCTTATCGGTAAATTACGCTCCTCCAGTTCCTTTTTTAATTGCTGAATTCTCAATTCTCCGAATTTAACCATCTTGAATTTGGATTATTTGACAATCCCACTTCTGACACCAATTGTTACGATTTTACTGCTTGCTAGTTCACTTTGTTAGGTTCGTATCTCTGGATTGACAAATAAAACTACAACTGTTTAATTTAATTCAACTACTCTTTATTTCACAACTCGTCTACACTATAGCAGTTTACTCTTAGCACTGATCGATTACGTTCGCGCTGCCACGGCTTATATAGCCACGCACTTCTCGCTGATGCCGACGTGTCCTTCTAGAATATCGCGTCTGGAAATTACCAGAACATAATGCTATACGGCGCCAGACGCAAGCAGACAGCCGCGGCGCCAGATGTCTACAACAAGACAAATGCTATTCCATATACCTACAGCTATTGTTCATAATAAGGGATGCATATAGCAATACAAATACAATTTAATACTACTTTTTGTAACAATATATTGGAGGTAGTTTGGCATTAACGACTGTAGTGGTACCCTTCGCATCGTCGTCTGAACTATTGCTTAGCATGGCAGTATTATACATATAACATTTGCATTCAAGTATACATGCATAAATATATTGCATATGTATTTGAAATAGAACAGAAGTGTACGAGTATATCAGTGTTTAGGGGATGATATACAAACCGAACTCTGTCCAATAGTGATAGATAAAAAGATGACGCAATGCGCATGTTTGCTTTCAGTCAGCTGTTCTTTCTAACTCACGGTTGACCTATTATTCACCTCGCCTTTGAATGTGAATTCGAATTGTTTTTTTCGCGTGTAGTATTAATTGTGAAATTTTATATTTTTTAAAATGAGTTGTGCAATGTTCGGATGCAATAATAACAATGTTAAAAATGGTGCGAAGAAATGGAAATTTTTCCATTTCCCTTAGGATAAAACAGTACTAAAATAGTGGATGAATTTTTGTGCATTTCGCGCCAGAAGCCTTTGAAAGAAATTTGCAGTTTGAAATGGGTTTTACTTTTATAACCAAACACTCTTGCAGGTTTAAGTTCACGGAGTCTAACGAAGTTGCTACCTAGCGCTTTTCTCACGTTAACCAGATTAACTCCTGCAGAGGTTAATGAACGGTAGAAAATGATGAAGTCTCGTTTAAACCAGGACAATTTAGAAAATTTGTTTGGCGTAATCAAGTTAAAAGGCGGTCTTCACGATCACCCTGACAGGAAGGAGTTCCATCAAGACAGATGGAGGAAATGTTGAAGTCGACAACACCCCCGATATGGAAGGGAATTACTTATCTCTAACCGGTAATTATCAAAATATTAATAGCGGGATTCTGTAACCAGTCTCTAGTCTCTATTTGAGACATTTTGAGACAAAGTATCAATTTGATACTAGTTACTATTCACTAAACAGTCTCTAGCGTTAGTCTCAAAATATTGAGAGTTGGTAGTTAGCTGGTCACAAAACTAAAAAGAACTCTTGCTTCCATTTTCAATGTACTGAATAGAGATCATCATAGATATTAATCGGTTGTCGTTTTTTTACATTTTGTAAGGAATTCAAACACGAAAAGGTTAAAAATAAATAAATTTTACATAAATTTCGTAAATATTATGAAACAAAGTCAACATATATTTTCATTTTTATTGATAATTATGTTTTTTGACAATGTTATAGAAAATTTAATATTTGTTATCGACATATTTATTATTATTCAAGTGTAAAAACATCTCTGAATAATGAAATGTAATAGATTTTGAGACTGTCACTTACAGAATAGCAAAATCGTCTCAAGTCTCAAAAATTGTCTCTAACTCAAAATCTCAAATTTAGAGACTTGATACTGTCTCACGTTACAGAATCGCACGGTAAATGTACATAGTTTTATAAACCTAAAACTACAGAAAACATTCTTATATGAAAATTAATTGATGTTAACAAATGTATGTATGTACTTATGTACATACAAACTAAGTTTTTGCATACTAACCACTGTTTCTTATCCTAATTGTAATAATAATCTTAACTAACAATTTATTCTATTTATTTATACGCATGTATGTATGTTTAATATATTTTTGCAGGTAATATTTTTCAACGTGTGTCAGTTGATCCAAATTCCACTGAACCAGTTGAAAACAAAGATGACTTGAAGATTCTCAATAACGACGGGCTTGAAAATTTGGCAGGGTACATCTGCCACAAATTTGGTAAAGACAACCCCGAAATTTGAGCCAATTCAGAAAATTATTCGTGTTGTTGTTGTTAACGGTTATCTAATCCCCGTTAGGATGGTAAGGATTACTTGTGTTGTCGTCGAGGTCATCTAACGGTAGGCCCAGGAAACGTGCTGTTTCGACGGGGTCGGACCAAAGGGAGGAGGGTGTTAGATGGGTAGGGTTTGTAGGGCATGCAAAGAGGTGATCAGTGTCATGCGGAGACTCGTTGCATGCAGGACATACATTGGGTATGTCGGGGTCTATTCTGGATAAGTAGGAGTTTAACCTGCTACAGTATCCAGAACGAAGTTGCGCTAGGGTCACTCGCGTTTCTCGCGGCAACTGGAGCTCTTCGTCTGCTATAGATGGTGGTTTGACTCCAAGAGTGCCATTCACGGGGAGGGAGTCGATGAAGGTGTTGATGGCTCCACTCTGAATGGCGGCCAGTGCCTGTCGATAGTTAGTTGCGTCCGAAGTCTGGTCGGCGTACTGTCTGATGTCGTCGACATAGTCGAGGAAAGACCTCTTGATGCTCCTGGGAGGCGGTTCCGCTCCAAGCAGGTGGCTGCAGGGGTGATTCCTACGGAAACAACCCAGCAGGAACTGTATGGAGAGGAGTTGATTATGCTCCTTTACAGGAAGCATATGCGTCTCACTGTGGAGGTGTTCGATGGGAGACATCAAGAGGCATCCCGTCGTGGTCCGGAGTGCAGTATTTTGGCAGGTCTGGAGTTTCCTCATCTGCGTACCACTGCATCCAGGCGACCATATGAGCGCTGCCAGCAACGTTTCTTTGTCTTTTCCCCATGTGCTGCCGGCTAGCGACTTGAGGATTTTGTTGCGGCTCTGTACCTTGGCGATAATCGCGGTCGTATGGGGAGAGAAGGAGCATAGACTATCGAAAGTTACGCCTAAAATCTTAGGGTTATTGACAGTCGGGATTTTGACGCCATCGACCGCAATATTAAGCTCAAGTCTATACTCCTTCGTCCAGTTTGTAAATATGGTCGCTGTGGATTTGGTGGGTGAAAGATGGAGGTTTCGTGCAGTGAGGAAACGAGAAAGGTCGGAGAGGTAGCTGTTTACCTTCGAACACATGCCATCGATTCCATTGCCCGACGTCATTATCGTGCAGTCATCTGCGTACAAGGTTATGGAAACCCCCTCTGGTGGTTGAGGAAGTTTCGAGATATAGAAGTTAAACAGTAACGGGGAGAAGACACCACCCTGCGGAACCCCCTGTTTAATTCTTCTCAGTTTTGATGTTTCACCTCGAAATAGTACGGATGACTGACGACCGTTCAGATAGTTCATGGTCCACCTCTTTAGCCCTGGAGGGAGAGTGGTTTTTTCGATGTCCTGCAGTAGCGTTGTGTGATTGACCGTGTCAAAAGCTTTTGACAGGTCCAACGGTACGAGGATCGTTCTTTTGCAGGGTGGTTTCTGGTTGAGGTTACGAACTATCTGGGCGTTTATGACGCTAAGTGCTGTGGTGGTGCTGTGCACTTTACGGAATCCATGCTGGTGGCTGGCTAGGCTCAGGTGGTGAGTGAAAGTCGGGAGTAACAAGGCTTCAAGTGTCTTCACTACTGAGGAGAGGAGAGTTATCGGGCGATAAAATTCTCCTTTGTTGGCGGGTTTCCCAGGTTTCAGTAGTGGGACCACTCTTCCGACTTTCCACACATCGGGTATTTGAAGAGTGGTGAGCGACAGGTTGAAGACCTTGGTGAGATATTTTACTCCCGTCGAGCCTAGATGCTTTAACATTAGCATATTGATTCCGTCTGGGCCGATGGATTTGGACGATTTTGCCTTGTTGATGACACCCTGAACCTCCTCATCGGTGAAAGTAAGTGGCGCGCAGTTGTTTGGCATTTTGCGCAGCCGTCGGTTAACACAGCTTGTCTACCGAAGGGTGCAGTGTAAACTGCCGGCTGAAGTAGCTCGCGCACTTCTTCGGGTCCGAGGAGGCATGACCATTGAATTGAACTTCAACTCGGTCATCATGTCTCCTTGGATTAGACAGAGCTTTGACAGTAGCCCAAAGCTTACTCACACCGGTGGAGAGGTTGCAGGACCTCAGGTACTCTATCCATTTCGTCCGCTTATGTTGATTTACCATTCGGCAAATCTCCAAATTGAGATCCCTTATTCGGGGATCCCCGGGATCGGCATGGCGTAAGGTGTCGCGCTCATTAGCTAGAACCGCTGCTTCGGCTGGGAAATTGGGGCGGATTTCCGCTAATCTTCCAGCCGGGATGAAGCGAGCGGTAGCTGCTGCGATCACCTTGCGGAATTGACGCTCGCCAACGCATACGTCCGTAGGAATGGGTAGAGCGTTGAAGGTGTTCTCGGTAAATTCCGTGAAGCCGACCCAATTAGCTTTTTTAAAGTTAAAGAAGGTACGGTTATCCACGGAAACGAAATCGGAAGGCTTCTCGATCGAGATAATTATGGGCAGATGGTCTGAAGCGAGAGTTAGCATAGGTCGCCAGGTTATGCTATTAATCAGACCACCGCTAGCAATGGTAATATCTGGCGAGCTATTACAGGTTCCCATAACTCTGGTGGGGGCTTCGTCATTCATTGTGCAGAATGTCGAGCCGTCTATCTGTTCCGCCAGCTCCATCCCCCTACGATCATTTGACAGGCAGGAATGCCAAAGATCGAGGTGCGCGTTAAAGTCGCCCAGTACCATACGGTTTTCACCACGAAGTAGCGCACCTATGTTCGGGTGATATCCTGTAGGGCAACATGTAACTGGGAGGATGTATATATTGAATATTTCGAGCTCGACATCGCCTGACCGGATAGCTATGCCCTGACATTCTAGGGTAGTATCCCTTGGGTCGATGTCTTCTTCGATTAGACGGTACTGCACAGTGTTGTGCAATATGAAAGCTAGGCCACCACCACTATCTCGCTCGCGATCTTTACGTATTACGTTGAAACCTGCACAACTCAGAAGATCTGAGCGGCTGTTTAACTTGGTTTCTTGGACCGCAGCTATGGATATACGTTCCCGATTCATAAGTGCAACTATCTCCTCGATCTTACTCTGGAGTCCGTTGCAGTTGAATTGAAGGAGTCTGGTGTGTCGCGGGTGTCCGTGGGTGATCCTGGGGGTGAGGGAGTGACGTGTAGGTGGTATTTGTTGCAGCTGCAGAACCCGCAGGGGCGGTTGTCGCACTGGGGTGTTGGACGGCGACGCCACTGTTGTGAGTTGCGGGGGCAGACTCCTGCAGCATGGGGCAACGTAGGAATCACTCCACTCACGTGTGGTGCGCAGGCCGGACACGTCGGGAAGTGACACCAGCCAGCGCAGGAATTGCACTTAACTGATGTGACGTTCCGACGTATGACGGCCTGACAGACGGAACAGACTGCGCGAGGGACCAAGAGTTGCTGATTGGACCTCGCACGAGGATTGGAGTGGGATGAAGGTTGGGGGGGGATAAGTCAGAGTGGGAGCTATGTTGCCTGTTTGAGCTCCTGACCGTTAAGGTCCTCAGTTGGCCTTTCTGGTTGAGTGGCGGCGCGGCGCGCGAAATATGTGCAGATTGCACAGCCGTAGAGGCTTGTGTCGCAATATTGCGCAGGCAACATGGGGCCACGTAACGCGTGGTCCACTCCCTGTGGGTCTTAAGGCCTGAGCAGGTCTTAAGATGGCTGCATCCATTGCATGTGTTACACCTGACCGAGGTGGAATTTGGATGGAGCCTTTTTGCGCAGACGCAGCAGAAAAATTCCTCCGGGCCCGGGTTGGACTCAATGCCAGCACGAGTCAGGAGGATACGGAGCAACCCTGCTGCTAGGCGTTGCTCCAGTGACGACAAACACAAATAAATACTCACCGATCCAAACGGGGTCAGATCGCCGAAATAACAGCCCTTGGTCGGATGAAATCCGAGTCAATTCCGGTGCGTATTGGGTGGATCACCTATCTGAAGGACTCTCAAAACCAACAGATATGTTGATGGAGCATATGAGAGCCTTGCAAGCAGTATTTAACGACGTAAATGGTACTGATTTGTATATATGTACACATTACGTCCAGAAGCACTTAGGTTTAAGCAATTTTGTAAATTGTAGCACGAAAGTAAAACGAACAAAATTTGAACGCGTCATTGCGCAATCTTTGTTTCTATCATTCTTGGGACACATCCTTTCGTTGCATTTTTGACTTAGTTATAGCGTTATATGCGATGAACGATAATTTGTGAACGTAACCACTTTCCGATTTGATTATCTGCAATATCCACCTTCTCAGAGCTCTAAGTGACAAATGTTATCAAGATACGTGATAGTTAAAAAAAAAAAATAATATTCTGTGGGATAAAATGAAATGAAAGGCTTCCGTAAATAAAGGCGGCAGCGGCAAATTGTTGTCAAAAATTCCTTACGCTTATAGATTTTATACCGCACATACGAAATAATACGGAATTCAAGTAAGAATTTTACGTAAAGATTCCGCTTTTTTTTACTAATACGGCGTCCATACTGCTGTATCAAATTAACAATAATATCCACAACATTTTGCGTAACCGAATAAGTACACTGGGGCCCCGGTTTGCGTGGACTCGATTTGCGTCGTTTCGATTTGCGTCGCAAAATATATATGTACATACTAGAGACCTCTAGTACATATGTATTGTACAATGTTTTCAATTTGCGTCGTTAATTTCAGTTTCGGTCGTTTGAATGCCTATGTATGCAGCAATGTACATATGTATATACATACATATTCAGTTACAGAAAACAATTTTTCCGTAAAAAGGGGATTCCCAATTATCGGCATATATGCAAGTGCTGCACATAGAAATATGAATTTCGGTAGAGAATTTCCGTTGCAGTTGCGGTTTCAGTTGGCTATTAATCACGCGAAAAAATGAGTCAAAAGCGCAAACAAATCAGTGTCGAATTGAAATTAGACATACTAAAACGTTTTAAGTCGGGTGAAAAAGCCATTGACATCGCAAAACATCTTAACTTAGCTTCGTCTACTGTAAGGACAATTTGCAACCGAGATGCTGACCAAATCACAAAATTTGCAAAACTGCTACCTCGCTAGAGTCATAACAATTCAAAGTAAGAAGTCCGCTGTTGATTAAAATGGAAGCTCTTCTGTCGGTTTGGATTGAAAATGAGAACCAAAGAAAAGTGCCCTTTAGCAAAATGATTATTCAAAATATGGCCATCAGCATCTTTCATGATCTACAGAATGATACTCCATCAACAAGCAGTGAAAGTTCCGAAAAATTTGAAGCAAGTAACGGTTGGTTCCAACGCTTTAAATCTAGGGCAAATTTGCATAATATCTCTCTAAAAGGAGAATCGGCTAGCGCTGATAAGCCAGCTGCGGAAAAATTTAAGCTTGAACTACAAGCTACTGTCAAAGAAGGGGGATATTCTCGCAAGCAGGTCTTGAATGTCGATGAAACTGGCTTGTATTGGAAGCGGTTGCCTAAAAAAAACCTACATTTCCAAGGCCGAAAAATCTGCTCCTGGGTATAAAGCCTCTAAAGATCGACTTACATCTTCTAGGTGGAAACGCAGAGGGGGATTTTAAATTCAAGCCATTTCTTATTTACCAGTCTGAGAATCCAAGAGCCCTTAAAAATGTGAATAGAAGTGATCTTCCGGTTCACTGGCGTGCTAATAAGAAAACATGGATGACTGCCACGCTATTTACAGATTGGATTAAAAATTGCGCTGCTCCCGAACTGAAAGGTTATTGTTGCTCTCAAAAGATTGATTTTAAAATGCTGTTACTGATGGACAATGCTC
Organism: Bactrocera correcta; assembly: GCA_027475135.1. NCBI lineage: Eukaryota > Metazoa > Arthropoda > Insecta > Diptera > Tephritidae > Bactrocera > Bactrocera correcta. Next base: position 69,665,430 of record CM050326.1, read on the forward strand.
CAGGACATCCCATATATTCAGATGATATTTCTGAAAATATAAAAATTGTTTTCATGCCTCCTAACACCACCTCTATCATACAGCCGATGAATCAAGGCGTAATATCCAACTTTAAGTCTTACTATCTACGGCGAACATTTTCTCAACTTATAGAAGCAACTGATAAAGCAGATAAATTGACCATACCGCAGTTTTGGAGGGATTACAATATCAAGATGGCTGTCGAAAATATTGGTTTTGCATGGAAAGAAGTTAAAGTGACTTGTATGAATGGAAGTTGGGGAAATATATGGCCAGAGTGCTTGCTTAAAAACAATGTTTCGATTAACGATATACCAACTGTTGGGAAGAAATTGCTAATCTGGCTAGGGCAAATAATATTGAAGGAATGGGGATTGAGGATATCAACGAACTGTTAAACTTACAGGATGAAGAGCTCACAAACGAAATGTTATTAACTTTTGGTACTGAACATACGTTGGATGATGAAACTGATCCGACCGTTATCCAGACAGAACCAAAAAAGCTAACAACTGCGCAAATTGCAAAAACGATGGAACTGGTAGAACAGGCGATTGAAATTTTTTGCAACAATGATCCCGATGAAAATCGTAGTGCCAAGGCAAGTCAATCTCTTTCCGACGCCATACAATGCTACAAAAGTGTTTACATGGAGAAAAAAGCAATTTTTATACAACAAACTTTGGACGAATTTTTATGCAAAAATGTAACTCAGCCCGAAGGAATTATGGACGATTAAGGTTTTAATTTCATCGCATTTCTTTTTTAAATTGCTGTTTTGCTTTAAAAATGTGAATTTGTTTTTATAGATATATACATATATATAGATTAAAATAAATGTTTTGTATGCTATGTAAATGCCTTCTTAAAAAGTTGCATTTTTTTTTTTTAACTCAGGAACAAATTAAAAATATTTTGCAGTAAGTATATGGGGAAATGTGTTTCGTTTTGCGTCGCGTCTCTACGATCCCCATTAACGACGAAAACCGGGGCCCCAGTGTACATGTAAATATTAAATATTATTTCCGTGATTTTAAGAGAATAAAAAAACGTATATTAATATTTTAATGTTAGAATTTAAGAGTATAAAAAAAATTAATATTGATACTTTAACCCTTATGTGAGAATATAACGAGTATTTTATCTCTGTTCGACTCTTGTGGCACATTTTATTTTTCTGGAAGAGAAATCAGGATAGGGATTTCCCCCGCTCTGCGAGTGGGACATGGTCAGTTTGCACGTCGACACGTGTTCGAAATGTTTGTAGTTGTGGTAGTATCGAAGAATAGGCTCATATCAGTGACTTCGGAGTACACAGTGTCGCAGCTTGGCAACTATGAATCAAAGAGAAGTGAACAGTTGATGAGGAATGTCGTTTAAAGCACGGAAAGTCGACGAGCGTAGAGCGGTTTCATGAGATCGTGTTTATTGGTAGCTAATTTAGTTTGACTCGTTCTAAAAAAAAAAGAATATCTGGATAATTCACTTGGAGAAGATCTCAGAATATGAAGATGATTGCGAAGATAAAGATTGGCTTCCACTCTCTGGCACAGCGAACATTCCTGCAACATATGGTGCAACTGCAAGCGAGACGTCCAAAAGGGCAGGGGAGGAGTGAGTCAGAAGAGAGTGAAGCAGACGACACAGCCGCAGGTGTATCAACGAGAGGGGAAGAAGCAGGTATAGAAAATGTCTATGTATACGTTGCGAACGACAAAACTGTCTGTTGTAAGAAGCCACCTGAAATTCGACAAATAATATTTGCAACAGTGGCCCTGCTAGATCTACAGACACATTGTCTATAGAAGATGCATTTAAGACTATAATCTCAGCTGGAATGGTTGATTTTATTGTTCGCTTTACTAACCAGAAAGCTCTAAGCGTCTTTAAAGATAATAACGCGCAAAATCCTAAATTGAATAGAGCGTGGCGTTCGGTAACTGTGAAAGAAATGTATGCGTTTATTAGGATTCTGATTTGCTCTGGCGTCAATAATTCGAATACGGATCATACTATCAATATGTGGAAGAGTAACTCGTATCTTTTTTATCGTGGAGCGATGGATTTCAACAGATTTCGATCTCTTTTGCGATATATTAGTTTCAATGATGCCAACACACGTCAAGCACGTACAGAAAATTATGAAGCTACTCCTATATGTGATTTTTGGACTCTGAATCGGTACTAAAAATAAAAAATAAATCCATTGACAATTTTTGGACACACCTCCAAGCTGCATACGACGCAATAGCAGAAACTGATAATTCAGATCTACCTAAAAATTTCAAATCCTCGGCTTACGCCAAATACGAAAACTGCTACGACGAGTATGAAGCCACAAAAGCAAGAATATCAGATACATTAAAAGTTATAAAATCAATTGTACCTGCTCGGCTACCCCAGCAGCTGTACACTCTTATAAAAGATTGTACCTGCTCGATTAAGTTCTGTATCTCGAATTATTTTCTCCAGCAGCAGATTGAAGAAGCCGTTTGGCTCAGGTTCTTCCCGATCCTGACGGAGCTTTTGGAGTTGCTCAACGTCAGTTTACAGTGAGTTGTGCGGGGATACCAAATTCAGACGTCCCGGCATAAAGCAGATCCTTATCGTGCTTTCGAAAGCAGCTTTGAAATCGGCGAAGAGGTGGTGTGTGTCGATTCTCTTCTATCTTTTCATTGGGTCCCAAACCCAGTGTACAACCCTCCGGATGGGATGTTTCACCTTCTCACTTTAATTCGCCTTCAAACGGATGTTCTTAGGTTAACCAAAGGATACTTGATCAAAGACCGGTACTCGTGAGCTGCTTGAGCCATATGTAAAATAATCGTTCATGCGCAACATACTTGCCCAAAAAATGCAACCCTGGATGACACTGACATCCTTGAACGACTTTCTGGTCCCCCGAGCCCTCCGGGTAGTCGCCTATATGCTCAAGTTTTTAGAGCGACTTAAACTTAAAGTTAAAGTAGCAGCTTATCTTTTTTGCGATGCATTGTCGCGCCAAGACTTACAAAAAGAAAAGGTCGCTCTCATCGCATCAACCCAAACGTGCTACTTCAGCCGCGATGCTCCACGCTGAACATCGCCTCATGCGACATATGGTCCGCCAAGAGTTGTACATATCCTGACTTAAGCCCCAAATAAAGAAGTGCATTTTCGTGTGCAAAATCTGCACTATGCGTAAGCAGAAAATGAGATCGTAGATTCTGGCAGCGCTTCCACCTCAACGCTGCAGTTTTACTTTGCCTTTCACGACTACAAGAGTAGAGTTTGCTGGGCCTTTTATGATAAAGGCGTACGAGCTATGTACGAATCTGACGACGGAAGCTTTTCTTGCGGCTTTTGCTCGCTTCAAGTCGCTTATGGGAATCAAATCTCACTTTAAAAAGATAGCCGGCAACCACAAATTTAATTATGAAGAATTCACGACACTGTTAACTAGAATTGAAACCGTTCTTAACTCACGGCCCCTTGCTGCACTCTCGCAAGATCCCTCAGACTTTATTGCCCTCACAATATGGCATTTTCTTAAAGGAGCGCCTATCCTGTCGCTACCTGAGCCAGACGTGGAATCGCTTTTCTTATTAAACCGATGGGAAAGAATAAAGATTCTTCATCATGATTTCAGTCGCCGATAAGCCGAATGCTGATTTTTTAAAGGACCTCCACAGAAGGTACCGATTGAAAAGAACAGAAAATGCACCCAAGCTTGGAGATTGTCTCTTAATCGATGACGGTTGTCTCTTCCTACCGTATGACGGCTTGGCCGCATAGAGAAGCTCTACTAGGGCTCCGACGGTCATATTCAATTAGTCGATCTCCATTCACAATCGGGAACGCTAACCAGACCGCTCGTTAAATTATGCCTTTTGCCAACCGCCGACAAAATTGAAACGTAACTGTAACTATTATACAAAGAAACAAAAAATAAATAATAATAAAAATACACTAGCAATAAATACAAATAAAAAGTCGATCCACATGACGACTCACTCGTCCCACATTACGTGACACCAGCTCTCATATGTGTACATACATTTTATATATATGATAATTAAAATAATTTTTCTTAACAGATCGAAATGGATACCGATATGACCACTGTATGTTTGGTTTCAGTAGCAACGCCGCGAACAACCATCGTTGACCTACCAAAGCGCGCTATGTCGCCGACTATATCGGTTGCCACATTGTGGCATCTTTAAGGGGATGACACCTCTGCAACGCCAACAGGTCGCCCTGGCACCCGGAAATTGCCTGAACTGTCTAGCGCCTACTTATTTAACGCACGAATGCATCACTGGATATCAGTGCCAGGTATGCATGCGTCATCATCACACGCTGCTACATCGCACTGCCGGACCCGACGTCGAGCGTCATCATGCCCCGAATGGGGATTTACCAGATTGTTAATGTCCTTCTGAGGAGCAGTAGAAGCGGGTGTATTTAAGTGTTTTGGTTGGTATTTATGTTCTTTATTTTTGTCGTTCGAATTTTTAACTTTTTGAAGTCACTTTGCCTCTTCACATCCTTAATAGTTCCCAGTTACATAATTTTGGCGGTAGTTCGGCAGGTTGTGTGCAATTTGGGGTTGTATGACTTCCTGTGCACTTCATTCATCTTGGTAATTTACAACAATAGTTTATGGTGCGACCGAACGCCTGACAGGATTTACACTTTGTCAAAAGAATCGATGGCTTGATGGGCTTGAGCTTAACGACAGAATTTAAAATACGTTTGATTTCGTAGATTTTCTTAATGTTCTCTGTAATTCAGAGCATACAATTAACATATTTAATGCATATTTTGTTTCCTGTTGAAAACCTTACTTTTGAAGATCTGTGCCAGTACTTTCAGGCTCACATGAATGATGAAGGTCTTTTACCATTACGTGTATATAACGAGATTGCTTGCCCTTGTACGAGTACCACGGAATTTTCTGCAGAATTTGAAAGATTTATTTTCTGCTTTGCGTTTCTTATTTTTCCTATTTTTTAATAGCCAATTTGTTTCATTTTCCGGCTCTACTTCGTCTGTTTCGGTTACAAAGGTCGATTTTGATGAAGAAGAAGACGTTTTCATTTTGAAGTTTAAGTATCGTATTTTCATTTGTTCATTTATTTTCCATTTTATTAATGCGTTCGAGAAACATACGTATTTAGTTACGTTGAATTTTTACGCGAAAATTAATGTAGTGTTTTTTAATTTAGTATAATTTTTCAAATTTGAAAATTTTTATGCTTCCCTTATTTGCGAAAAATTACTTTGAGGAGCCTTGGACACATTGAAAACTTACATGAAAGACCCGTAGTCCATAACCTTACAACCTAATGCATAATGCATGTTAGTGATTAGTAGGGTGGGTCGATTCCGGACTTTTTCCAATTCGGGATTTCTAATAATGCGGAAAAGTTGCCTTAGTACTTCCTGATTCCAATGCAACTTTTTGTTTTGAGATCGGATTGCATCTTCAACCCCAACTCCGGCCTTGAAATTTCGGAAATTCGCCTAAAATCGTGAAATTGTCTACCTAGCGCCTGAAATACGCATCTCATGGCAAAATGTATAAAACAAAAGTTATTTGTCACGTCATTTGCTACCGAAATTGTATATGTGATCATGGCCGTAGGACGAACCGTTCCCGAGATACGAGCGAAAAGGCGGCGTGCCACAGCGCAAGGTGAAAATTGTTGCAGCTCTCAGCTAACCTGTATTGGTCACCCAGAACCCACTGCGTGGAGGTGGCTGCTCTTCGGGTTCCTCTCAAGCCCAACCCAACCAACCAACCATATGTCAGGCTTGTTTTAGTCTGAATCTGTGTCAAACCTATTGATAAAATCAGATTTTGTACTAAACTTTGGCACTTGTTGCCTAGATTTCAGTGTAGAGCGTATTAAACGATCACGAGATTGGGGGCCAATAACTTTAGAAGATGCCTCTGTCACCAGTTTGACGGTTTCTCGACTGCCACGGTGTGAGAGGGGAATTCACTAAATTTCCGTACCTCTGCAGTGTCTCCCGACAACCCTTTTATGAGTTCTTCGTTAGAAACTGAACATAGAACTGGTGGAACAGTCAAGGTAATAGTCTTCCAGTTAATCATATCATACCCTTTCATTTACAGTGTCAGACTCTGCTTCTCTGGCTGCTAGAAGACGGTCAAGGGCCAACTTTCTGACTTCTATCCGTTTGTCAGTCATCATACTAAGGAGAATGTTTTCTGGAAGAGCAAAGAAAGCATTCTGTTGAATGGATGAATCGAACACTTGCGCAGTTTAGCAGGTAAGTATCTCGACCTTTGAATTGCAGCACAGAGATGGCGGGAGCCATCTTTGATTGAACTGTTGAATCTTATTGAGACAAAGGTGAGTAAACTGTAAGTGTGTACTTGACCAAAATCTTTACTTCCTTTGTTGGTTTGTCAGTAGAAATGTATAATCTTAGAATTCTATTTGCACAGGTGAGCCAGCGAGATTTGCACATGTTACCTGGATGCATCGACGCTAAATCTGAGAACATTGACTGGAAATAACAGCTTCTGATATTTTATAGAAATAAGCTTGGTCTGTGCTAAGTTGGGTCGGATTAATAACCTCAGAAGGTAATTGGCAGGATGGAAAACTTTCAAATTTGACAACGGGCAACTTCTCACAATCAGGGAGCAGTTTACCTATGTCGCCAGAGAATGTATTTGGACTCTTTGAGACACCATCTATGTGTTCGAAAAGAGCACGAAATGGAAGTTCGTTGAAATGTAGAAGACAAACAATTCACTGTAATGGCCTACCTATTCTTTCTTCTAGTTTCCGAATGATTCCACCTTTCCAACCTGTGTTCGTGTTGGTGCCATCAGCACCGACAACTTCTAGATGTTCCGCATCAACTGAATTGTCTTGTAAATGTTGCCATATAGCTTGCGTCTCATCCTCAGCTGACCCGGAAGGAGAGGTGGCGTGGCCGAAGTAATGACAACCAAGTTCCGCTATAAGAGAAATATGTTCCTCTTTGCCAGTGTCGCGGTAGTATTTTTCACCTTCGCTGACTTGTGTAAGTGTATTGTCTTTGCGGCCGTCAAAATATAGTCCATATACAGAGTCAATACTTTCGGTGTTTTGGAGCTTAACTCCAACACTTTTTTTTGCCCGACTAATCTTGCATTTGTCAGTGACAAAGCTAGCCTGATCCTCTGTTATCAAACCTGCTTTTTTGGCATCCAGGAAAGCAGATGAAGCAATCAAGGCCGCTGCTCTATCACTTACTCCAAATCTTTGAGCAGCTAAAGCAGTGTGTTCTAATACTAGTGTGTTTTGTTTGGTTTTAGAGGGTGGAAGAGAAAATTCATCATCAGCATCGTTTTTGGAAGAATCCATGTGCGACGCACCTACATTGTTGTCGTCTGTATGAGAGTCTGGCTGATCTGAATGGTCACGTGTTCTAGCTGATACTTTTCCGGTAAGTGTTGATGTTGACTGACGTTTTGAAAGCTTTTCTTTACGTTCATTTTTCTTTGTAATCTATTTTGTTTCAGGTAGATCAACACTTCCAATGCGACCAATTCTTCTGGTTCAAGAGAAATGGTTGTTCATTGATAGGAACTTTCCTTTTCTTTGGACAAGTGCAAGAAGAAAAATAAATGCATTTACAAGCAGCGATGTCAAATAATTTTCCGGCAGAAGAGACAAAGTAGTCCTTTTAGAGCTCAAACCTATTGGGTTCCTTAAAAACATTTGTTTAAGAGTCAGAAATTTCATATGGTACGTGGTGAGCATTTGTACAACTCTGGTGTGTGAAACTATCGGAATAGATGACTTTTTGAAAGTATTTTCAACCTTTTTTGCAACTATTTCTGTAACCTCTTTACTCCTAAGTTCATAGTTGTCGCCTCGGAGTCGCCCTATACGAAATCTTTCAAACTGATAACACAAGAGAACATCCTGGTAGGTAGGTAACTGGGACTCAGAGAGATTGTACGGATATATGCCAAACACAGAACATTTCTGTCTAAATTTAAATTTAGATACAGACATTTTGAGTTCTGTGTTCTTTTGAGAGAATATAAGTGATAGCACTCGGCGAAATCAACGACAAGAGTGAAGGAACTCGATGAAAAAATATTTATGTGGAGACCAGTCCGAACGTGTCGTATGGCGCAGGGAAATTAATGTAAGTGATAGAACTCGGCGAAATCACCGACAAAAGTGAAGGAAGTCGATGAAAAATTATTTGTGTCGAGACCTATCCGAACGTGTCCTTTGGCGTAGGTGAATGAATGTGAGTGATAGCACTCGGCGAAATCAACGTCAAGATGTGTAGCCGCAAGCCGATTTTCACCTTGCGCTGCGGCGCGCCGCATTTTCGCTCGTATCTCGGGAACGGTTCGTCCTACGGCCATGATCACATATACCATTTCGGTAGGTAAGTCTTAGATCCTACGGGATCAGGCATCCCAGCTGAGCTCTAGGCTACCGGGGGGGTCGGCAGGTCGCAGATAGCCGAACGGCCTGTAGTAGCAGGTTAGTTGCGAAATAAGTTACAACGGATAAGCAACCCCCGACGATGAGCGGCAGGAGTGCAGGATGCGGTACAAAAGCCAGCCAAGCCGATGAAACTCCTGCGACAGAGGCGAATAGTTGCCGCCTGTCTAATATAGCTCTGCCGAAGTGTCAGCCACGATGTGAATCAGCAACCAGCCCCCTCGGGCCCTGGTCAGGAAGTGTACATTGGGCGCAGAACTAGTAGACTGCGTTGCTCCGAGCGAGCGCCGGTTCGTCCGAGTTTACCGGAACCGGTAAAGCGTAGGACAGGCCTCAGGGAACTGGGGTAAGGGCACAGCCCCCGAGGATATACCCGTTCCTGTCTATTTCGGCCCGCCCCCCTGCACACGATGGGCTGGTTAAACTGATAAATGGAGACAATAAATGAAAAAACATATAACAACAACAATAGCAGCAACAAGTTTACCGGTATCACGAGTCAATTTACGATGTCAAGAGTGGACCCCTTTAAAAAAAGCCTCGCGTTTGGCTAGATCGCCAGTGAAGGTGCTCTCCGCACAAAGACCAGCGAGGTCGAAATCATCACCTTCAACGCTTCAGGAGAACACCCCGATATTGGAAGATGCACAGTCGCAACGTGATCATATGTATAAACTTGGAGATATTATACAAAAGCTAACGGATATAGTGCATCCGCCACAGCGCACTATCAACAATCCCATGAGGGAACTGCTTAGCGAAATATCGAAGCTCTACACCCGTGCACAAGATGACTACATTAGACAACGGGAAGCTAACTTAGGAAGAAGAGGAGCTATGGAACAGATGACTGCTGAAGTCACACCGAAAAGACCACGTGACAAGCAGATAAAGCGTCGAACCCCCTCCAAAAAGGAGTAAAACAACGCATGACGAACCAATTTAAAAACAGGAGAAAGCAGAAATCTCGGGGGAGGAGAAAAGAACGCGACAAGGGAAGATACCTGGATTACGCAAACATACTTCGGGCGGTTAAGCAGAATGAAAATCTGCAGGCGCTTGGCGAAAATGTCACACGAATTAAAAAGACAGCTAAAGGTGGGATACTGTTGGAGCTAAAGAAAGCGCAAACAGTACTTCCTGTATAGAGAGGGAATAGGGAAGATACTAGGAGATAAGGCACAAATAAGATCTCTAGCTCAAGAAATCACAGTGGAAGTGCGAGACTTGGACGATATAACGACGAACGAGGATATAGCACTGGTAATTCGTTCAGAATTTGAAGAGCTGCGTCTATTTAGGGTAGAGTGCATTAAAAGCATTAGACCAGCATATGCAGGCACGCAGAAAGCAATCATAAGCCTTAAGGCACAGGAAGCAAAGCACCTACTAGCAGCACAAAAGATAAAAATCGGCTGGACAATCTGCAGAATCAGGGAAAAAGCGCAACTGAAGAAATTTTTCAGATGTTTAGAGTATGGACATGTGGCGAAAGCATGCAGCAACCCAGAAGACAGAAGCAAGTGCTGTATTAAATGCGGAGAGGAGGGTCATTTCGCCAAAGATTGTGTTAACAATCCTTCCTGCAAGGCATGTAAACGCAGTGGAAACACAAACATAGATAGGAAGCCGGAAATGCCCCATATATACAGCAGCGCTCAAAAAACCTAAAAGATGAAAATATTACAAATAAACCTGAACCACTGCGAAGCGGCCCAGGATCTCTTGACGCAAAACATTTATGAAAATAAAATAGACATTGCATTAATCTGTGAGCAGTATAAAAATAAAGACTCTGACAAGTGGATTTCCGACACCACAAAGAAGGTTGCAATATGGGCATGCGGAGACAAGATGATGCAAGACAAACCACTAATTGACAAGGCATACTATACAAGAGCCAAAATATGGGGGATTTACTTCTACAGCTGCTATATACCGCCAAGTATACCACATGCTGAATATGAAAATATACTTGACGACTTGGTAAAGGATGCGATGACAACTACACCTAATATAATTGCAGGTGACTTTAATGTCTGGGCGCTAGAATGGGGCAGCAAAAATACAAATCTAAGAGGTAGTGCATTACTGAAAGCATTTGGTGTTCTAGACGTGGTACTGCTTAACACAGGAAGACAAAACACCTTCGAGAAGAATGGACGTGGCTCTATTATAGATATATCTTTTGCCAGCAGGATGCTATATCGATATATAGACTGGCGGATATGCGACATATACATATACCCAAAGTGACCATGTAGCTATAGTGTTAAGTATCAGCAAGAGTATACAACAAGGAAATGTTTGCCACCAAAAGGTGCAATCCAAGGGGTGGAGAATGGAAACCCTAGATGAGAAGCTTTTTAAGTTAGTGCTTAATGAAAACGTAAACGAAAGTGATGACATAGACCAACAGGCTAAATTGTTGGTTAAACGCATTAGCAAATCCTCTAATGGCGCTATGAATAAAAAGAGGACAGCCGCACAGAGAAAGCCTGCTTATTGGTGGAATCGAGAAATCGAATACGAAACATACGCAGCTTAGATTGTGACAGCCTGCGAGAAGCATTCAAAAAGAAACGCAACAACCAAAAAAAGGCAATAAAAAAGAGCAAAATGACATGTTTTAAAGAATTATGGGAAAAAGTGGACGAAAATCCGTGGGGAGCAGCGTATAGGATTGTAATGTCTAGGATTAAGGGTGGCAAATGTCAAGTGCCTACGTGTCCTTCATTACTCAAAAATCCTATTCCCACAACAAAATCAGGAAGAAGGAAATTATCATCGCGAAGAAGTCGCAGACGCGCCAGAAATCACCGGGCAGGAAATTGTTCAAGCTTCAGCTGCTTTGAAAATAGCAAAGCACCAGGACTAGATGGTATTCCGAATAGGGCTCTTAAAATTGCGATCAGCTATCATCCACAGCCATTTTCGGATTTATATACACGTTGCCTTCGTGAGGGAGTGTTCCCAAAAATTTGGAAAGTACAACGACTGGTACTCCTACAGAAGCCAAACAAACCGGCAGGAGAACCAAGTTCCTATCGACCGCTCTGTATGATCGATACGATGGGCAAAATCTTGGAGCGGATAATCTGTACCCGTCTAGAAAATCATTTAAAAGGAGATGGTGGTCTCTCTAATAACCAATATGGTTTTCGTAGAAAGCGGTCAACTCTTGATGCAATCAAGAAAGTTGCAGGTATAGCAGAAAAGGTTATTGAAGGAGACAGGTGGATGCACGGGAACAAAGAATATTGTGCAGTCGTCACATTTGATGTGAGAAACGCGTTTAACTCAACCATTGGCCCCATATAATGCGTGCATTAGTGCTCAAAAAAACACCGAGCGATTTGTTGTACGTCATACAAAGTTATTTGGCCGATAGGATCCTGCTGTATGACACTGACGAAGGACCAAAAAAGTATAGGGTAACGGGTGGTGTGCCACAAGGATCTGTGCTAGGCCCATCCTCTGGAATACACTCTATAATGGAATACTGCGCCTCCCTCTACCGAGAGAAGTGCAAATAATTGGATACGCAGAGATATTGCTGTGACAATAGTAGCTAAGGAGCTCCATCAAATACAAAGTATTTGTAGCCATACTGTACTGAAGATAAAGCAGTGGCTAACGAAGGTAAAACTCGAACTTGCCGGCCATAAAACGGAAGCAGTGCTTATAACTAGCAGGAAAAAGCTGGAAACCATTTCGCTTAACATAGATGGATACAACATTACAACACAATCTGCTGTGAAATATCTCGGTGTAACGATATGATGGTGAATAATGGCAAACATAGGAGGGCCGAAACAGAGCAGTAAAGCTCTTCTGGCCAAGGTCAGCCAGTCAATTGTAATGTATGCGGCGCCTGTATGGGGACCAGCATTAACACATAAGACATATGCTGGAGTGGCGCAATCGGTGTTCCGGTTAAACGCCATTAGAATAGTCAGTGCATTTCGCACGGTTTCTAATGAAGCTGTCGGGGTTCTAGCAGGAATTATGCCTCCAGACATAATGGCTCTCGAACATAAGCGAATATATGATAAAAGTAAAAGCACAGGCCGGAAACTAACAGTGGCAGATCGTAGAGAAGAAAGACAAGCCAGCTTAAACGAATGGCAAACACGCTGGGATACATCAAGCACGGAGAGATGGACATACCGATTAATCGGTAACACGAAAACACGGGGATGTAGATCATTACTTGACGCAGTTCCTAACGGGACATGGATGCTTCAGGAAGTACTTGCATAAGTACGGTGACGAGGAGGGAGTAGCTTGCTCTTTCTGTGGTAGCAATATCGAGAACGCAGAACACATATTTTTCCACTATCGGAAATATACAAAGGAGCGAATGATGATGGAAAAGGAAGTAAAAGGAAGAAGTAACGCCAGACAATATAGTGACATATAAAGAAGAAGTGAGGCTAGAGCAGCGAATAACGCTCAAATGACGTGAGCCCACAGGCTAAGCTTGCCCTGCGATGAAATGCCTAACGGCGGTCCCACAGGGTCTCAGTAAAGCTAAAGGAGACGGAGTTAGGGTTTAGTACATAAGCGTACCGTTTGCAAGTCCAGAACAGTAGGTAATACTGACTGGGCGTGGTCCCGAATGAGGTGCACCTTTAGCGGGCGGTACGAATCGTGCATATTGCTACAGCTAAGTAGCAGTATCTATGTAAGATTCCCCCTCCGGCACAAAAAAAAAAAATGACGTGACAAATAATTTTTGTTTTATACATTTTGCCATGAGATGCGTATTTCAGACGCTAGGTAGACAATTTCACGATTTTAGGCGAATTTCCGAAATTTCAAGGCCGGAGTTGGGGTTGAAGATGCAATCCGATCTCAAAACAAAAAGTTGCATTGGAATAAGGAAGTACTAAGGCAACTTTTCCGCACTATTAGAAATCCCGAATCGAAAAAAGTCCGGAATCGACCCACCCTAGTGGACAATGTTCAATGCAAATTTGGGTAAAGTTTACAAACCTACGGAAAGTTTCAAAATCGATGAACAGCTTTATCCTTATCGTGGGCACACAAAATTCCCCACAGTACATTCCTTCAAAACCCGCTAAATTCAGCATACAAATTTGGTGGATTTGCGATACTGAAAACGCATATGTTCGAGAAAAAAAATCTAGGAGAAAGAAATATTACAATGGACAATTATTTTACGACTTTGTCTCTTGCTAAACACTTGCTTTCATGGAAATTGTAAAAAACCTCATATAATTATAATTACTCATTATAATAAATACAGGGTAGGCCATTTAATGTTGACCCATCTGGCAACGCTGTAACTTTTAACAGCGCTGACAAATCGGCTAATGTCATACCGCGTTAGAAGCGTCATTCGAAGACAATTTATACCATGGAACAGTACACTCCAAAAGAACGCGCTGAAATTGTTCAGCTTTATATTCAAAATAACTTTTCAATTGTGTTAACTCAACGTGCGTTTCGCAAAAAAAATAAAGTGAAAAGTGCTCCAGTTAAGAACACAATTAAGTCTTTATACGCAAAATTTGTGAACTCCGGTAATCTCAGTAATGCCAGTCATGCATCCAGACAACGCACAAGACGTTCTGATGAAAATATCGAAGCTGTACGAGCCAGTATTGAGGAGACTCCATCGACATCGAGTTATCGCCGCTCTCAGGAATTAGACATCTCTCGCACCACTCTCCGACGCATAATTCATAAAGATTTGAAGATGTTTCCATATAAAATTCAAATGGCACAAAAACTAAACCCAGCTGATTATCCGCGACGCCTTAATTTTGGCAAATGGGCCATCGAAATGGCTGAAAACGAACTTGACTTTTGGCGAAAACTCATCATGTCAGACGAGGCACATTTCTCGTTGAATGGAGGCGTATACAAGCAAAATTGCCGATTTTATGTCACCGAAAATCCTCAATTAATTGAAGAACAGCCTCTTTACGACCAAAAAGTAACAGTTTGGTGCGGTGTTTGCGCGAATATGATCATCGGACCGTATTTTTTCGAAGACGATGATGGAGCCACGACAACAGTCAATGGTGAGCGTTATCGAGCCATGATAACGGATTTTGTGATACCCATTATTCGCGAAAATGACATGGATAACTTCTGGTTTCAACAGGACGGGGCTACATGCCATACAGCTCGACCAACAATCAATTTATTGCGACCATTTTTCCCCGGGCGATTGATATCGAAAAATAGTGATGTTGACTGGCCACCGAGATCACCAGATTTGACGCCACCAGACTTTTATTTGTGGGGTTATTTGAAATCCAAGGTATACGCTAATAAGCCAAAGACCTTAGCTCAACTGAAAGCCAACATTCGACGTGAAACAGCCGCCATATCATCCGAAACATTGGCAAAAGTCATGGAAAATGTCGAAAAAAGAGTGCATTTAGCTGTCAAAGCTAAAGGTGCCCATATACGCGATCTAATTTTTAAATATTAGCTGAAACAAATCCCCTTGGACCAAAATAAATTATTTTTGAAATGAACAAAAAACATTGTTTTCTTTTGTTCTTTTTTTTTAGAAACAAATGGGTCAACTTTAAATGGCCTACCCTGTATAAGACTTGCGTTGACACAATGGATCAAATGGTGAGCCGATACACCACCCATAGACGCACTCAGAGATGGCCTCTTGCAATGTTTTTCAATGTCTTGGATATTGGAGACCTTTCTGCTTACTTGAAATTATTCTACCAATATCGCTATCGAAAGCGTGCTCGGTTTTTCGCTCACCTTTGTCACTGTTGCAGAATAAGAAATTGAACCTCGCGACAGATCTGGTAGTGAAAAATGTGATCTAGTTACCGATGCCCAGAGCATACCTAAATTATGGAGGGAACACTTCTCCAGCCTGCTGAATGGCAGTGAAATCACAACGCTGGGAGAAGGCGAACCCGATTCCCCAATCGATGACGATGGAGCAGACGTTCCATTACCCGACCAAGAAGAAGTTCGAATAGCAATTACCCACCTGAAGAACAATAAAGCGGCATGGCCGATGGATTGCCGGCCGAGCTATTCAAACACGGCGGCGAAGAACTGATAAGGAGCATTCATCAGCTTCTTTGTAAAATATGGTCGGACGAAAGCATGCCCAACGATTGGAATTTAAGTGTGCTATGCCCAATCCATAAAAAAGGAGACCCCACAATCTGCGCCAACTACCGTGGGATTAGCCTCCTCAACATCGCATATGAGGTTCTATCGAGCGTATTGTGTGAAAGATTAAAGCCCACCGTCAACGAACTGATTGGACCTTATCAGTGTGGCTTTAGACCTGGCAAATCAACAAACGACCAGAAATTCACCATTGCCCAAAGCGTGGAATAGACCAGTGAAAGGAGAATCGACACACACCACCTCTTTGCCGATTTCAAAGCTGCTTTCGACAACACGAAAAGGAGCTGCCTTTATGCCGCGATGTCTGAATTTGGTATCCCCGCAAAACTGATACGGCTGTGTAAACTGACGATGAGCAACACTCAAAGCTCCGTCAGGATCGGGAAGGACCTCCCCGAGCCGTTCGATAACAAACGATTTTTCAGACAAGGTGACTCCCTATCCTGCGACTTCTTCAATCTGCTGCTGGAGAAAATAGTTCGAGCTGCAGAACTTAATCGAGCAGGTACAATCTTTTATAAGTGTACAGCTGCTGGCGTATGCCGATGATATTGATAGCATCATTTGACGCCGCGGTTGTCTGCTTGTCTAAACAATAGCTACATTTGGCGCCGCAGCTGTCTGCTTGTCTAAACAATAGCTGCATCTGGCGCCGTATAGCATTATGCTCTTATAATTGCCAGACGCAATATTCTAGAAGGACACTTCGGCATCAGCGAGAGGTGCGTGGCTATATAAGCCATGGCAGCGCCAACGTAGCCATCCAGTGCTAAGAGTATACTGTTATAGTGAAGACAAATTGCGAAATAAAGAGTTGTTGAATTGAATTAAACAGTGTTTGGTTTTATTTGTCAATCCAGCGGTACGAACCTAGCAAAGTAAACTAGCAAGCAGTAAAATCGCCACAATTGGTGTCAGAAGTGGGATTGTCAAATAATCCAAATTCAAGATGGTTAAATTCGGAGAATTGAGAATTCAGCAATTAAAAAAGGAACTGGAGGAGCGTAATTTGCCGATAAGCGGACAAAAGGCGGATCTGCAGGCACGATTACGTGAAGCAATGGAAGCGGATGGAATTAATGTGGACGAGTTCGAATTTGTTGGGCCAGAAACTTCTAAAAAGGTAGAAGAGAAAGTAGAAGAACAACGAACATCATCAAGTGTAGACATGAACACGTTGTTAGTGGCTATTAAGCAAATGGCAGAAAATGCAGTGCAAACAGAAAATCGTCTGGCACAGCAAGTAGCTGAAAATACATCGCAGTTAAAGTCTTGCCTTACACAACAAATGACTGAAAATAATACGCAGTTAGAAAAGCGTTTGGTACAACAGATTACAGAAAATAATACACAAGTGCAAGAGAAATTTTCAAAATTTGAAGACGAATTAAGCACAATAAAAAATGACGAAGAAAATTTAAGATCAGAATTTTTTCAACTGAGTAATCGTGTGCGAGAACTGCAACTACATGGCCCTGCACCATCAACAAATAATCAAAGATTTAAGGCACCCACATTCGATGGAAGATTCCATTTCAAATTTTCAAACTTCAGTTTGAAAATACAGCAATGGCCAATAACTGGAATGCAGCGGACAAAGAAGCGTCCTTGTTTGTATCATTGAAAGGACCTGCGGCAGAAATCCTTCAGACTATTCCAGATTGTGAACGAGACAACGTTGAGGCATTGATTAGTGCGATAGAAAGACGATATGGTAGTGAGCACCGGAAACAAATATACCAGATCGAACTGCAAAATAGGGGTCAGAAGATGAACGAGTCATTGCAAGAGTTCGCAACTGAAATAGAACGACTTGCTCATTTGGCAAACGCAGATGCACCTGTGGATTACATTGAGAGGGTAAAAATTCAAAGTTTCATAAATGGGATTCGTGATGTGGACACAAAACGCGCCACATATGCATTGCCCTCACACAGGAAACAGCTTCTCTACTAAGTAAACCAGCACACAAAGTACAAAGAGTTGAAATGGAACAACCGGCGCTGATGGAAGAAATATTGAAGACTCTGAAGACAATTGCTGCACCGCGAGTAAATACAACAGGCAGATGTTTCAACTGTGGAAAAGCGGGTCACTTTGCCCGAAATTGCAATATAAAAGTAAACCCATCAAAACGGAAACAACCAACAGATAACGAGGACAGATTATCCACACCTCACAAGTCGTTTAACTAAAACGGAACAGTTCAAAGGGGCGTGAACTGGTTCCCACAACTATTTGCCCCGCCATCTCGATATCACAAATAGGTCGCCATGACAACAATCTTACTATCAACGGTATCGTAAATGGATGACTGTCAACGCTTACTTTGGATACTAGTGCTACACATTCAGTTATCCGACCGGACGTGGTAAGAGGAACAGTTGAAAGATTAGTCGGTTGCAAGCTTCGAACGGCCACCGGGGAGGAAGCAGCTGTTGCGGAAAAAGTGTTTTGCGAAGTTATGATTGGTACCCTGGTAGTTAATCACACCTTCATCGTAGCAGAAATCACGGATGAAATTATAATGGGAGTAGATTTCATGATTGATCACGGGGTTACTTTGGATTTAAACAAGCAAATGCTGTTTTGCCAGAACATGGAGATGCCTATAAACACCGGATATGTGACCAACGTTGAAAGTAAGAGGGTGATTGTTGATGATAATCAGAGTATTCCACCAAAATCTGAGGCGATTGTATGGGCCAAAGGGAATGGAGGAGGTGGGACTGAAGAATTGTGGATTGTGGAACCAACAAAAATAGATACACCCATATTGGTAGGAAGAACGCTTGTGAAAACTAGAGAAGACGCTAACATTCCGGTCAGAGTAGTGAATGAACTCAACACGCCTATAAGTCTGAAGAAAGACTCCAATTACTATTGGGCAGTGCCAGAATATAAGTGCAATAGCACGATGCAAACGGTCACAACAGAAGCCTACCGTTGAGACACAGCAGATAAGTCCTACACTCCTAAATAATTTGCTGAACGAACTGCATGGAAATGAAAAATTAAAAGCAGAAAAACTATTAGAAAAATACGCATCCATATTTGCAAACGAAGAAAACAACACAGGAAGAACCGGCATTGTCACACATCGCATAAATACTGGAGACGCTGAACCAATCCGACAAGCTCCGCGTAGGATTCCACTACCAACACGTGAGGATGCTAACAAAATTATTGAAGACATGCACAAAAACGGTGTAATCGAACCTTCAATAAGTCCATGGAGCTCACCTATCGTCTTAGTTAAAAAGAAAGGTGGTAGCACCCGTTTCTGCGTAGATTATAGGAAGTTAAACGATGTCACAAAGAAAGACAGTTATCCTCTACCGAGAATCGACGATACATTAGACACCTTGTCTGGAGCGAAATGGTTTTCTACATTAGATCCACAAAGTAGACATTGGCAAGTCGAGATTGATGAATGTGACCGTGAAAAGACCGCTTTCAGTATGGGCGACGGGTTATGGGAATTCTCTGTGATGCCATTTGGGTTATGTAATGCGCCTGCAACGTTCGAGCGACTAATGGAACATGTGTTAAAAGGACTCAACTGGAAGACATGTATGGTATATCTTGATGAATGTCATGGGAAAAAGTTTCGATGATCATCTAAAAAATCTAGAGGAAGTCTTTCAGCGAATAGCATCAGCCGGATTACGCTTGAACCCCAAAAAGTGTTCATTATGGAAGAAGCAGGTCACATATCTCGGACATAAAGTGTCAACTGAGGGGATTCACACGGAGGAAGGAAAAATAAAAGCAGTTAAAGATTGGCCTCGACCCACCAACATACATGAACTCCGCAGCTTTCTCGGCTTATGCACGTATTACCGCCGTTTTGTATCTGGATTTGCGAACGTGGCTAGAAGTTTACATGACTTAACAAAGAAGAATCGC
Organism: Bactrocera correcta; assembly: GCA_027475135.1. Taxonomy (NCBI): domain Eukaryota; kingdom Metazoa; phylum Arthropoda; class Insecta; order Diptera; family Tephritidae; genus Bactrocera; species Bactrocera correcta. The sequence continues at coordinate 69,684,983 of CM050326.1, forward strand.
CCGTTTGTATGGTCGTGGGAACAAGAAAAAGCGTTTGAGGAGCTTAAAGAACTACTATGTACGGCGCCGATGCTAGCTTATCCAATACCTGGAAAGAAATTCATCCTGGATACAGATGCGAGCGCTTATGGAATTGGAGGTGTCCTGTCTCAGCTCAGTAATTAGGTATTACAGCAGAGTGCTCGGGAAACCAGAGAAAAACTACTGTGTGACGCGAAAAGAACTACTAGCCGTGGTGGAATGTGTAAACTATTTCCACAAGTATTTGTATGGGCAACGATTCTTGCTAAGGACTGATCATGCGGCATTAAAATGATTATTACAGTTTAAGAATCCGTAATTTGGCCTTGGCACGTTGGATTGAAAGATTACAGATTTACGACTGGAGGAATCTGATCTTGCAAAGCTGATAATAGCCAAAGAAGATGGGGTACGACCACCAAAGGAACAAATAAGTAGCGACTGCAAAAGCATATTGGGCCCAATGGAACAGCATAAACCTCGTTAATGGATACCTTCATCGTACCTGGGAAAGCGAAGATGGCAAACAGTCTCGTCTACTGATCGTAGTACCGAAGTCCATGATCCCGAAAGTATTGAAAGATATCACAATGGACCTAGTGGAGGACACCTTGAAATTACAAAAACTATAGAGAAGATTAAACAATGGTTCTACTGGATTGGTTGTCGAGATTCATTAGCAGAATGGATAAGTAATTGTGTAAAGTCCATGGCAGCTAAAGGTCCTAAAGTCAAAAGTCGCGGTAGGCTGCAACAGTACAACGTGGGATCACCATTTGAACGAGTCGCAATGGATGTTGCAGGTCCGTTTTCAAACAGTACGGCCGGAAACAAATATCTACTGGTTGTCATGGACTATTTCAGTAAATGGCCAGAAGTGTATCCCTTACCAAACCAAGAAGCGAAGACAGTAGCCGAAGCGTTTGTAGAAAATTGGATAACGAGGTTCGGAGTGCCCGTCGAATTACACTCAGATCAAGTCAGGAATTTCGAATCTTCCATTTTTCAAGAGGTCTGTACATTATTGGGCATCCACAAGACACGGACAACAGCGTTACATCCACAATCAGATGGGATGGTAGAGAGATTCAACCGAACGCTCGAAGAACATCTGCGGAAAATCGTTGATAAAGATCAACGGAATTGGGACAAGTGCATCCAGATGTTCCTGCTGGCGTATCGTCAGCGAAGCACGAGACAACTGGTTACACGCCAGCGAAATTATTTTCGGATCTGATCTGTGACTCCCTGCTGATCTTAAGTTTGGAACGAATCCTGCAGCTGTAAGAAATGATGGAGATTATTGCTCTGCCTTTAAGGAAAAAAATGAATGAATTGCATCTAATGGTAAGGCAGCACACGCATCTGATGAACAATAAGATGAAGGACCGGTTTGATCAAGCGGCAAATTCAAAAGTTTTTGAAGAAGGTGATCTGGTCCTGTTGTACAATCCACTTCGAAAGAAAGGCTTGTCCCCGAAATTGCAGACAGCCTGGGAAGGGCCTTATATGGCGATGAAATGACTTAATGACGTGGTATACCGCATACAAAGAAATGTAAAAGCACGATGTAAAATGAAAGTAGTACATTTGGAAAGGCTCGCCCCATTTGGTTCAAGAGGATTTGTGTATAATCGGGACGATTAGGCTTAAGTGGAGGGCAGTGTTACAAAAATAGTATTAAGTTTGGTATTTGTATTGCTGTATGCATCCCTTATTATAAACATTGGGCGCCGTGTTTGTCTACTTAAACAATAGCTGCATTTGGCGCCGCGGCTGTCTGCTTGTATACTTAAACAATAGCTGCAGGTGAGTACAATTTTGACGCATATTCATTAAACTGGCGTAATACTGGTAGATTACGGTAAGTAATATATTAAACTAATATAAATGTGTTATTGGGGTAAGTATGTTATGTTTTATAATTCAACGTAGTATATAAATTCAAATTTTAATATGTATACAATTAATTTTCTTCTTATTACTTTGGATTTAAGGAGTATATCGCTTGACGCAACATTAGGTATAGTAAGGGTAAGAGAAGTATTGATCCGATTTTACCAATTTTTATCGGAAAATTCAAGAGCTCTAAATTCAATTGTGCATCTTATAGATAAACAAAAAATCGATTAAAGGGCAGTAACAGGTACTGTGGTCCACATATTTAGTCGGTATTTAAAACCTTAAAGAGTTGTGATCTCATTCCAATAAAAACTAATTTGGTGGAAATCGATCGATTATATCGTGTTCCGAACAAAACTTGCAAGTGATTAGATCACATTTATCGATTCACAAATTTAGACTGTTCTCCTGTTGTTGGAGATTTTTAAAATTGCCATTTTTGATATTAAAAAAATCACATGGTTTAATAAAAGTTTAATTGTTAAACAGACAGACGATTTAAAATGAATTAACAATGGCTATTTGAGTTAGAGTTATCGACATTTATAGAAAATAAATTCGCATTCCCGATTTTGAAACGAATATAGTAACATCCGATCTTTGTCGTTGTGATAAAAATATATAAATTTTTTATGCGAAGCAGTTGGAAATTTTATTGTCAAAATTGGACAAAAAAATCCTGCGTGTGCCAAAGATTTAAGAAAGGGGATTAAGCCATCGAATTTCGATAACTTTTGAATTAATATTTCGAAAACACTCAAATCACTCCATGTCACGACATAGACGGTTAGCATAAAGTAAATAAAATTTGTAAAATTTCATTTCTATATCTGTGAAGGTGGTTAATATTTATGTACATATGTCATTTTGAATGCATGGAAGGACATAAAAAATCCAATAAATTTTCTTTGACGTTACGATATACTTCAAGAATACGAATTTACGAACGAAACGACGATAACAACTGCAACAACTTGGAGAATAGGAACGAACGAGCAAATGGCACTGACGTTCTAACGGTTTTAAATAATGTCTATTTTATAATTTGTCTCAATGACCACACCTTTTTGCTGATTATATGATTCAGTTTTTAATCTCTCGGTTTTTTTAATTTGGAACTTCGATTGCTGTGTTACCTTTAGAAAAATTTGTTTGCTTAATTTTTTTTGTTCGTTTGTTTTTCGTTTACATAATTTTTTTATGTAATGTCCATATCATCTGTAATAATGTAATAGATTTCCTTTACGAGTGCACAGATTGTGCTAAATTAGAATCGCACAGGGAGATTAACTTCAATTCTCCTCGGTTACGAGATTAACAAGCATAATTTTTGTATTACGATATCTTGCTAAAGCGCTTAAATCTCTTGATTAAGCTCCGGTCGAAAAGATTTGCCTCAGTTTATTTGCTAGAGGTTTTGAGGTTTGTTAGATTTGTACGTATTAGAGACTTGGACCACGCACACTTTTTAAACATACGTTGACCAATCCCATTTTGGATCAACTGCAGATATAATCTTTACATCGTCCAAATTACAGGTTTTATCTTAATTTAGATCATGGTTATAACATTATGTGAGCATTAGAATGAACTCTTTCCGCCAACTTGCTAACTAACCTTATTAGAATGCCAAAGAATACGAGTACCAAACTCCATCAATTTATCTTCTGCCGAACAGACATTCACCTGGAACTTTACTCGTCTCTTTGTTATTTAGATATATAAAAGTCTATATCTATCTCGGTTAGTTAGGATGTTGCCGTGATATTTTAAAGAAGTTCAAGAAACGGGGCATGCCAAAGTAAAATCTGGTAGGTCAACAAGTCATGCATAGACCAGTTTTGGTTCGTTGTGATACCATATGAAGTTCCATTGCTAGATCCAAGAGGAGTAGTCATCCTTTAGAATGCCTGCGCTTGACGCGAATTTCAACAGACATTGACACCTCCTCCAGTGTATCATACCGTGGGGACCTCAGATGTGTTCAGCGTAGTCTTGCCAATGCGGGTAAGGGAACAAGATATACTCCATTGTTTCTTTGGTGCCCTGTTATAGACATTTGCTTCACTCTTCTCGATCTGTCAGCCCCATCCTGCGGCCGTGTGTCGCCACCAGAAAATAACCGGTTAGTATTCCCATCATTTTCCTACAGTCTCTTCTATCGAGTGCCACTTTGTTTAATTCCGATATACCGTTTTTCATTTGATTTTTGGAGTTTTGCTTTTCTTTACCACGCTTCTATCGATATCGTCGAAAGACAATGCCTGGGTGTTCCAATGTTGATCACGTTTTCGGATGTTAGCCGTACACCATTCTTGGCAATCTTGTCCACTATTTCATTGCCCTCGATGTATTCGTGGCCTAGCACCCATTTTCTACTACCGCCCTGCTTCCCAGGACACTTCTGGCCGATATCCGATACGAAATTACAGCCTTGAAAGCTGCTTGGTTGTCTAAGTAGATGTTGATACTGGAATTGCCTGCAGGTACATATGAGCCCAGTTCCGCGGATTTGGCAATAGCAAGGATCTCAGCTTAAAATATACTGCAGTGGTCCGGTCACTTAAAAGTTTGCCTTATGTCTAACTCTAGACAGTATGATCAGTTCAAGAGCCGCCGTTGTAGTTGTGCTTAAAGCTCCCATTATGCACAGCGCAGCGAGGCTCTGAAACCTTTCCATTGGCTTCCAGTATGTGGATTTCCGTACACCTATCCACCATACTACTGCAGGTGGTGCAGGTTATGCATGCCGAGCATCTGCCTACACGCATATAAAGCAATGCTGGCTTTTCACACAATTTCTGACACGTTGTGCTTCCACAACAATTTGCTGTCTAAGACTACTCCAAGTTACTTGGGGTGGTCCTTGAGAGAAAGTTCTGTCCCATTTATCGAATGAAACGTCTATGAAGGATTTTTGTGCTTTCTCGTGAACACAAGCTCAACAAGATCCGTTTTCTCCGGGTTCAACCCCAAGCCAGCTTGCGATGCCGAATATTAGAATGTATTGAGAGTGATGGTCATAATATTGCTAATGGTCTATTCACACCTACTCGTTATTAAGACGGCAATGTTGTCCGCATAAGCTCATATCTAAGGGCTTTGACTTCCAAATTTTTAGCAGTTTATTCATCATGTCCGAAGAAGCGAAGATAGCACTCCACCTTGCGGAGTACCTCTACAGATTTCTTGAGCAATTTTAGCGCCATTCCATTCTGGGGGCCTATTCTGTATCTCGATTCGAAAGTAAATTCTATTCGAATTTGATATTCGACTCGAATGTGTTTTACCATTCTGTAAAAAAATCGAATTCAGTTTATAAATATGCGAAAGTTGTTCCACCCTGTGTCAGTATTTTCGAATGCTAAATGTCAAAATAAAATGAAATAAAGTTTATATTTATTTGAAAATGGATTCCGTTGCATTGTGGATGGAGGACGAGGAAATTATTGAGGAAAGAATTACGAGAAGACATATAAGGAATGAATTTAATATTATGGAATTATCGCAAAAATGGTAATTTGTTAAGTGCATACGTATGTGTTATGTTCGGTTATAAACTGTTTTTAAATTTGGTATTATAGCTTCTTACAAAACTTTAGACTTTCTAAGGAAGCCTTTGATTATGTCTTAAGATGCATAACTGAAGAGCTAATGGTACCTAGAAGATCCACGGCAATAAATCCAGCAATAAAACTTGCTGCAACTTTAAAATTCCTTGGTCAAGGGGGTTATCAACATCAAATAGGGCAAGACCGGTTTGCAGGTACATTACATCCAAATGTATTGCAGAAGTTTTGAACGCCATTGAAAAAACAACGTGTCCGAAACACATAAAATTTGAAATGAGCTCACAAGAAAAGCGTGAAGCTAAAAATTATTTTTATTCAAAATTTGGATTACCAGGAATAATAGGTGCTATTGATGGAACTCACATCCAGATGTTTAGACCAGTAAAAGATGAACATCACTTTTTTAATCCAAAGCTAAAGCATAGCGTCAATGCTATGGTGGTAAGTTTATATTACGAAGTTTTATTCAGACTTATTTATTATACTTTATAATTAGATTTGTGACCATAACATGTATATAAGAGCTCTAAATGGAGTTTATGGTGGAGCAGTGCATGATGCCCACGTATGGAGCCTTTCAAACGAACGACAATACATGCTATCCAACTACCAAAATGGAGATAAATCTTCATGGTTAATTGGTAGGTGATTTTATTCAAACCGCTTGTACTTGTATTTATATATAGTCTAAGGCTTACTAATTTTTCATCATCTATCTTATTTAAGGTGATTCTGGATATCCATTAGAGCCATGGCTCCTTACGCCTTACCGCAATGCAGAAGAAAATTTACTTGAAAGTTTGTACAATGAAAAATTTACAAAAGCAAGATCAATAATAGAGCGTGTATTTGGAATTTTAAAAAGTCGTTTTCGATGCCTGCTTGCTGGAAGAGAGCTTCACTATGCACCAAAAAAAGTTACTAAAATTTTGAACGTTTGTTGTGCCCTGCATAACATTTGCCTCATATACAACGTTGAAGCACCAACAGTAATTGAAACTAATGAAGAACGATCTAATTTTGCTTTACCCAATGGTGATCAAAACGAGTTTTCACGAATTTCGCAAACAATACGAGACCGAATTAAAATAAGCTTGCGTTCGTAATTTAAATAAAGTAACTAAAAAGCAATCCATTTATTTCATTTCTTTCAAATATTCATTCATTTCAATAAGTAAAATTAACGGATATTAACATTTAACATTTGTTCTTTGATTTTTAGTTTTGCAATTCTTATTGTTCCTCTACCTGTCGCTTTTAATTTTGTACTCATGCTTTAACTTTGCAAACTTTAGTTTTTGTCTTTCTAGTTCTCTTTTTTCTTCATTTTGTTCAACAAGTTTCTTACTAGATTTAACTAAAGATTTTAAATTGTAATTCACGTCTTTTAAAATCTTAGTACAATCATTGTGAAACTTTATTTGCCCGTCTACTTGCATTTTCAAAAGACTGTTTTTATTTGCGGTACGTGACCGCGCAGTGCTACATTTTGGTGACGTTTGGGGGCGAGAAAGTGGTGTTAATGGTGGTAGTTCTTTTAAATTTTGTAAATCACTTATGTCGTTCTGAGTGCTTGGATCCGTGGTTTCACATTGGTAGCTTTGTGTGACTTCTTTTGTTCCCGCACCGAACTTTTGAGCATCTACCATCCCATCTACCGCTTGGTTTATCTGCAGTAAATCAAATGCTCTTAATTCAACTGCATTGAATGAATAAACTTTTGCAGGCCCACCACCTGTCCCTGACATATGCAACTTATTTTTCCGAGCTTTGGCCTTAATGTGGGTTTTGTAATCTGCTCAAACCTTAAATGCAAAAAAAAAAAAAAAATAAATAGAAATCAAAGCACAGGTAACCTATAATAGCAAAATAATTCTGTTCACACAGAAATTTACCTTTTTCCACGAAAGCATGTCCCGTATGGGTGGTCCATCTCCATTTAATTTTTCACTCAACCGCTCCCACAAATGTTTACTTGTTTGTTTAGCGTCGGCACATTTTACGTAGCCTTTGGCCAAGTTTGGATGTGTTTCCATAAACTCCAGCATTATTTCAAACTGGCTTTGTATAGTGTGCTGACTTTTACTAACCGAGTCCCTATTAAAAACAATATATTTTTTAAACTTATCTATAGTATAATATGCAATAAAACTTATTAAAATACTTACATTTTTTAAAACGTCTTTATTCTACAACTCATAAGCTAACGAATATTTTATATGAAACTCGAATACATTTGACAATCAAATTCGAATTACATAGTTGCAAATTTTCTTAAATCGGATTCACTTTTCGAAATACGGATTGAAAATCCGAAAATAGAGTTACCGAATACAAAAGATTCGAATTCGAGAAAATTCATTTTCGAATCGAGATACAGAATAGGCCCCCTGTTCTTATTTGTATAGAGGTCAAAAGTCTTCTGATTCAACGTTATAACGTATAATAGTATCTGCCTGTAGAGATCCCAGTTTGTTCTCCTAGGATTTCTCATAACCTCATTTCTGATCTGAACTGCTCTGCCCTGGCGCTTCGCAATCGTGTGGCATACAGCAGCATGCAAGGAGTAAAGACTCATCCTTGGCATCCTTCACTGCCATAACCGTCAGGTCATCTGTGGAAAGACTGGAATAAATATCGGAAAGCAGACCTTTCTTCACCAATATCGTTGATCTTAAATTTTTAATCACGTTCGGGATGTATGTCGTGTAGTTTTGTGACTTCTGCCCACGTTTCCCGATGCAATCCATGGTTCCTGGACTAAGGCTTGGCAGAGGCGATCTCTCTTTTGAGGAGGTCTACTTGAAGTACTCTAAGCTAGTGGTTTTTGATCATAGCCATGATCTCTTTTATGCCGAAAGCCTTTTCTACATATTTCACCCTTCTCTAATGTGTTTTTTTAGCCGTCCGCGAGGTGGTGCTTCTTGAGGAGAAGGAATACGCTTCCCTCACTCCCCACACCATCTTCCCGAACCCCGCGTACAGAAAATCCTCTGCCGCCTTATTGATCTGTAGGATGGTTTCCATCTTCCTACCTTCAGTCGGTAGTTGTCACATCCGGATTCTGTCTTTTAGACAAAATTTGGATAACACTTACCACCATAAGACTCACTTTTCGACATTGATTATAACCTCTATAGGATGGAACGGATTACCATGTTTCTGCACAATCCTCTTTGTTTAGTTTTCGCTTTTTCATTCTTCGTCCTACACAAAAATGCTGCAATAACTTGTTTCAGCATCCTTATCTCTCGTTTTTACAGAGTGATTAAAAGTAATGTCGTACGTAAAATGTATGAAATTCCAACACTTTTAACTTCTTAGTTTTATACGATGAATCAACAGTGGTACAGCTGCTTTTAATATTGGTTTTGCTCACATTTGAAAATAAAGCATGCTCAAATAATCAAATTTTATATATTTTTATTCAAAAATCGCTAAAATAGAAGTTTTCCATAGAAAAAAAATATATATATATTTATATAGCCTATTTCATTAGATGTTTTAAAACTGTGGATATATCACGAAATGCTGTTTCTAAGCTATCGACAAATTCTTTTCCGTTGCGCTCATTTTCATAGGAAGAAACTATTGCACCACAGTAATCATTTTGTATTGAATATCTGTTTCATATAAACAACAATGATAATAAAGAATACACCATTTTTATGAATATATCATACTCACGCTATTCCCAAACCATCTCGTACCACTGGACCAAAAGAGCCAGCCAACAAAGCGTTGGATGATAAGGTTGAAGTGCTAATGATACTGTGATTGATTTTAGCATATGCTTCACTTTCATATATAGCAGGCAATTTTTTTCCATGGAGTTCAGCTTGATGTCTTAAAGCAAACAAATGTCTGTCGAAACCTTGTCCCATTGCAGCCTGTTTCGTTAGCTCATTATGCACATACGAACTCTGTTTGATTAAGGCATATAACTCACTTAAATGTGGCTGCTTTGCAAGACTTCGCCCCAAGTTATCACACACGCGTTTTGTCGCCATGGTACATGAACGTACGGTTTCGGTGCGGCCGTGTCGAAATGCAGCCGTACTACACGATTCATAAGTTCCAACATAATCATTAAAAGCTCTTTTATATGCGAGTTGAAATGAAAGTTGCATTATTGCATCAGGGCTCAAACCAAGTGATTTGCATATATCTTTATTCAGTTCCGGATATTTTAGTGTATTTACATTCAGTTGCTGCATTATATGCTTGTTTTTCAATATAGTTTCTTTTATTGCATTTTCTACATATGCGTCTGTTCTTAATTTGATCGATCTAACGCACTTTCTATTTTCAGTATGATTAACTATTATACTAGGCTTTGCAAAAGGATTATTTATAGTTTCTTGGTATATCTCATTAAAATATCTTAGTACGGCGATTCCGTCGCCCCACGAGTGTTCGAAATTTACAGCGGCCGTACCATCTGCAGTTACTATTAATGATACTGATTTATCGAACCAACTAAATAAAAATAAGAAGAAAAAATATTTGTGCATAAAAAGTGTTTGTGATACATTTTACTTTCTCCTCACCGATTTGTGCCGTCTCCCGCTAACAAGTCCTTGAGCAATGGTACAAAATTTTCTTCACTGTATTTTGGGGAATTAAATGAGTCTAAACAAAGGCAAAACAAAGCAGCATCAATTTCTGTTTCAAGAAGTCGCTTATTTTCCCCTCCTATATTATCGGTTAAGTACTGGCGCAAGCTGGCCCATTCGTCCCGATTAATAGTAGTCAAAGTTCCAATGGGTACAGTGGAACTACCGTTAGTATCAGCCTCATTTAAAACCGTATGTAAACGCCCGAGAATAACTTCTGGTCTTTCTATATTTCGTTCTGTATCCAACACATCTACTGAATATAAATTGCCACCACGAATGACTAATATATGGTTTGAGTTTTCATTTTGCACTAACGAATCTTTCTCTTTTCCTGGTATTCTAGATACTCCAAAGAGTCGTTTGTACTGGCTCATATCCAAAGGGAAAGCTTTGAAAGCATAAGCCGCATATGTGGCTATTCTTTCAGGAACAAGACACATAATATTCCTAAATCTCTGTGTATCGCTTTTCTTAGCATTCAGATGATAAATCTCAGGCTCTAATAGCTCTGCTTGTAACGAACGCCAAAATCTCATGGAGCTTATTACTAAATTAGTGGCGCGCAGCAACTGGTCTTGATATGCCTCTTTTGTGTCGTGTTTCATAATAAGCAAGGGATTATAATTAAGTGGCAATGGCTTTCTATCGCGTAAATACATGTCGAACCTATATATGTATATAAAATTAATGTAATAACAGAATATATAGCATGAAAAGAAATATGCATATGGCGTTACAGCAACACCGGCACTTACCGGTTTATATTTCGCAATATATATGTAAATTAGCAATTAAATAGAAACAAAGTGTTAAACTTTCGAATTTTGAAAATAAATATCTAGAATCTTATTTTTAATCCAAAGTGTTTGAATTTAATTATTTTTAAACCTGCTTATAACTCGTTTTACCGATATAAGGATGAGAAAAATTATTATGCATACACGGCACGCAAATAACACAAAGAATGTGACTCGTGAATACTTACAATGTAAGTGCAATTCAATAACTCCCGTTATCTTCCAGCGCGTAGTTTTTGTATCAATTTGTTAAAATATTGCATTATTTTGAGGTCACCCAAATAGCACATTTTTATGCCACTACAACAACAGCAATTACTCAAGATAGAGCCTCAAAAAATACGGTAAAACACGCATGTGGAAATATCATTATATGCGATGGCTTTCCTTGACATGACAAGGGACCAATTGTTGAATTTATTTATTTATTAAACCATACGCCAATCGGTTTATATATCGAATAGTTAGTAAAATATACAAAATTAAGTACCAAGAAAACAAAATGATATAGAGATAAAAATGTGGATTGAATGTAAGTAACGAGTCAGCGTAGATAAACAGTACATTTTTGGTGTGCGAGATGAAGGCTTGATATGTTCCTCCGTAATAATCAATGTCTGTGTGTAGTTTAGTTTACGAGATTAGCAATCCTATTATTTGGTCCGTGGTATACGTAGCTTTGTTGAGTCTTTGTTTTTTTTTTTTAACTGTCTGTTATGCCTGAGCGAGAGGCTAGTAGGAGCAAGCTGAAAACTGCTGAGTGCTTCCGAGGAGTCAATCAGACCGTTGACAATTTTGCTCTATAGAGCGTGCAGTGTTCGGCTATAAAAGTATAAATGTTAAAAATGACTGGTCGCGGCAAAGGTGGAAAAGGCTTGGGTAAAGGTGGTGCTAAGCGTCATCGTGAAGTTTTACGTGATACCATCCAGGGAATCCTAAGCCTGCTATTCGGCGTTTGGCTCGTCTTGGAGGTGTCAAACGTATATCTGGTTTGATATATGAAGAAACTGATGGAGTCTTAAAATTATTTTTGGAGAATGTTATCCGTGATGCAGTTACCTGTACTGTACACGCTAAAAGGAGGACAGTTACAGCAATGGATGTTGTATATTCTTTGAAGAGACAAGGACGTACCTTGTATGGATTCGGCGGTTAAACAATTTTACTAATATATAAAGAAAATATAAGCGGTTCAGATCCGCTTTGAAAAGGTTGGTCACATCCCTCAATTCTGGCAAATGAGGAGTTAAGAAAAAATTCTTAGCTTTTCAAATCGGTTTTTAAGGATGGAAAGTTTTTACCGTTTTCACCATAGATTCTCATAGAGAAGTGATTAGCCTGCTCTTACTACGTGGGCACTTAAGCGAAAAATTAGAATGCATCGACTGTTCGTTTTACTTTGTTTTTAGATTTTGCTCAAGCGCAGCTGCGTTTCTCGGCTGACAAAGTTTTTGGCACCATTTCAGTCGAGACGAGAGAAGAGGAATACATATGTGCTATTTTATCAAGTGAGTGAAATTATAATAACAATTTATACAATAAGTGAGGGAAAATATATCGAACAATCCGACAGGAAAACTAAGCAACTGGAGTTTTTTTAACAACGGTAAAATAGAAAAAACTAATTCAAGTAGCTAAAAAAAATAAGTATTTTCTTAATTTTTACGTAACAAAAACTAATTCTTAGATAAAATAAAACCACTTGCAAGTCTATTGACACAATTGAGCACATTGAGAAAATGGTTTTCGAAATTACCGAACAAGTTTTTTCTTCAGGAGCTAAGCGTATTTCTTCTTTTTTACATTCAGGAATGTTGGATAGCTTTTTTATTCTCTTACTAGTCTAAACCTGCTGCTCCGCTCGCTCTTTGTTGTCAATGTTATCATTTATCCTGATAACAATATAATGGAATAGTTAAATTGGCAATCTACATTTTTTATTGACATGAAGTAACAGCAGTCTATGGATCTGCATCATATATCGCTCCAAATACATACATATGCTTCTTGTTATAGTGAATAAAAGTGCAGGAGTAGAGCAGAGGACGATGCACCTCACGCCCTATATCTTATCATATGGTAATGTTTTCATTAACATTCATCGAATGTAATTGCAATCGACGGCTAAAACACATACCTAATCGTACCTTTTAAATTTTGCATTATTCTGTGCAATGCTACAGGACTATTAGTCAGCTATTCTGCACTTGTCCCAAATTATGATTTAACCTTTTCTTATTCAGTTACAACTATCACTATAATTCATGTACAGCTGCCAGCACCTATGTGATTTTATTTTGTATTTTTGAAGAAAAAAATGTTCAAATGATTCTTACATGAATATTGAAAACATGCTGTGTGTTTTGAAATATATATACATTTTTTCTTATTTATGAATTGGTGTGACGATAGAAAGCAGCTTATGGCCGTCCCGAGGTTTCAAACTACCTCATCACCAATTTTCAGTCAAATCGGTTCAGCCGTTCTTGAGCTATAAATATAGATATACCGTTTTATTTTTAAATATAAGATATATATATATATATATATATCCATATACAATATATATTTATTTTTATTTAGCTGACCAAAAAGTAACGCGGACTCAAATGGAGGTCCTCGTAGAAGCTTCCTCACCGCAAACAGCAACGGCAAAGGCAGAAGGTTTCCTATTCAGACCGTGAGCGACCCTACTGATTTAAATTTGAAAATTAACACCGCTAAGCGAGAACTCTATGTATATTTTAATACCGTTAAAATTGTTCTTTTAATTAAAATCTTTATATATAAAAAGTACGGTTGTTTGTCCGCGAGGGACTCCTGAACTACTGAACCGATTTTAGTAAAAGTTAACACAATGTGTCCAGTTCTAACAACTAAGATGATAATAAAAAAAACAATTCAAAAATAAAAAATATAATAAAAGCTCTATTAAATGGACGCCCTAATAAGCGGACACCTCCATTAACCATGGACATTCTGTACAATATGTTAAATGACAGCTCGATTAACTGGTTGTTGTTGTTTTAACGGGATACTAATGCCCGTTTGGTGGTAAGTATCAGTAACCTTCGAACACATGCCATCGATTTCATTGCCCGACGTCAATATCGTACAGTCATCAGCGTACGAGGTTATGGAAACCCCCTCTGGTGGTTGAGGAAGTTTCGAGATATAGAAGTTAAACAGTAACGGGGAGAGGACACCACCCTGCCCCCTGTTTAATTCTTCTCAGTTTTGATGTTTCACCTCGAAATATCGAAATAGTACGGATGACTGACGACCGTTCAGATAGTTCATAGTCCACCTCTTTAGCCCTGGAGAGAGAGTGGTTTTTTCAATGTCCTGCAGTAGCGTTGTGTGATTGACCGTGTCAAAAGCTTTTGACAAGTCCAACGCTACGAAGATCGTTCTTTCGCAGGGTGGTTTCTGGTTGAGGCCACGAACTATCTGGGCGTTTATGACGCCAGGACTTCAGGGGCTGCATCCATTTCGTCCGCTTATGCTGGTTTACCATACGCCGAATCTCCAAATTGAGATCCCTTATTCGGGGATCCCCGGAATCGGCATGGCGTAAGGTGTCGCGCTTATTAGTTAAAACGGCTGCTTCTGCTGGGAAATTGGGGCAGATTTCCGCTATTCTTCCAGTCGGGATGAAGCGAGCAGTAGCTGCGATCACCTTGCGGAATTGACGTTCGTCCGTAGGAATAGGTAGAGCGTCGAAGATGCTCTCAGTAAATTCTGTAAAACCGACCCAATCAGCTTTTTTAAAGTTAATGAAGGTACGGTTGGCCACAGAAAATCAGGAGGCTTCTCGATCGAGATAATTATGGGCAGATGGTTTGATGCGAAAGTTAGCATGGGTCGCCAGGTTATGCTATTTATCAGACCACCGCTAGCAATGGTAATATTAGGCGAGCTGTTACAGGTGCCCATAACTCTGGTGGGAGATACGTCATTGTGCAGAATTTCGAATCGTCAATCTGTTCCGCCAGCTCCATCCCCCTGCGGTCGTTCGACAGGCAGGAATGCCAAAGATCGTGGTGCGCGTTAAAGTCGCCTAGTACCAAACGGTTTTCACCACGAAGTAGCGCAACTATATTCGGGTGATATCCTGTAGGGCAACATGTAACTAGATGTATATATTAAATATTTCGAGCCCGACATCGCCTGATCGGATAGCTATACCCTGATATTCTAGAGTAGTATCCCTGGGGTCGATGTCTTCATCGATTAGACGATACTGCACGGTGTTGTGCAATATGAATGCTAGGCCACCACCACTATCTCGCTCGCGTTTTTTACGTATAACGTTGAAACCGGCACAACTCAGAAGATCTGAGCGGCAGTTTAGCTTGGTTTCTTTGACCGCAGCTATCGATAGACGTTCCCGATTCATTAAGAAGGGAGTAACGTGTATGTGGTGGTTGTTGCAGCTGCAGACTCCTGCAGCATGGGGCAACGTAGGTTTCACTCCACTCACGTGTGGTGCGCAAGCCGGAGCACGTCGGGAAGTGACACCAGCCAGCGCAGGAATTGCACTTGACTGATGTAACGTTCCGACGTAGGACGGTCTGACACACGGAACAGACTGTGCGAGGGACCAAGAGCTGCTTGTTGGAGCTCGCACGAGGATTGGAGCGGGATGAAGGTTGGGGGGGACAAGTCAGAGCGGGAGCTATGTTGCCTGATTGAGCTCTTGGGGACCGTGGAGGTCCTCTGTTGGCCACTCGGTTTGAGTGGCGGCACGGCGCGCGAACTGTATGCAGATTGCGCAGCCGTAGAGGCTTGAGTCGCAGTATTGCACTGGCATTATGCGGCCACGTAACGCGTGGTATACTCCCTATGAGTTCTAAGGCCAGAACTGGTCTTAAGATGGCTCCATCCATTGAATGTATTGCACCTGACCAAGATGGAGTTTGGTTGAAGCCGTTTTCCGCACACGCAGCAGAAAAATTCCTCCGGGCTCGGGTTGGACTCAATGCCAGCACGAGTCAGGAAGATACGGAGCAACTCTGCTGCAAGGCGTTGCTCTAATGACGACACACACAACTTAACACTCACTGATCCAAACGGGGTTAGATCGCCGAAAGGACTGCCCTTGGTCGGATAAAATCCGGCAGTCGTGGGAATTGGAAGTGGTCATAAAGGCTGGTAACCAGTAATTAAGAAAGCAGCCTTAAATTCGTTATTTTTTCAAAAGAAATTTATTTGTGCATATTTAGATTAAAATTTTAATCCCTTGAATTCTTTTACTGACGAAAACATTTTCACCTTTATTTGTAAATACATTTTTTATTTATATGTGACCTGTTCTACGAAAAGAAAGCTAACGTGCGAAAACTAGTTTTCTGGGAAACAGTTGTTAAAAATAAACAACTCGTTTCGTCGTTATCTCATTAATTGTTCTCCTTTTTTGACACCTAAGCCCCCTTTCCGTAGACCAGGTCACATATATAAAATGTATACATCAGCAACGTGCAGCCGAATCCCCTAGTTCTTATATATTTTGCTTACAGGTGCAATAAAAAACATTGTAATCAATGGCCAAAGAGCGTTTTATCTTACCAGCGCTGTTTCTTCGTTTTTCCCCATGTGCTGCCAGCTAGCGACTTGAGGATTTTGTTGCGGCTCTATACCTTGGCGGTAATCGCGGTCGTATGGGAAGTGAAGGAGCATAGATTAGCAAAAAGTAGCGGATTTAGTGGGGGAAAGTGTGAGGTTCCGTGCAGTGAGGAAACGAGAAAGGTCAAAGGGGTAGTTGTTTACTTTTGAACACACGCCATCGATTTCATTGCTCCGTCACTATCGTGCAATCATCTACGTACGAGGTTATGGAAACCCTCTCTGTGGGAGTTTCGAGATGCAGAAATTTAACAGTAGCGGGCAGAGGACACCCCCTTGCAGAACCCTCTGTTAAATTCTTCTCAGTATAGAAGTTTCACCTCGAAATAGTACGGATGATTGACGACCGCTCAGGTAGTTCATGGGACACATCTTCAGTCCTGGAGGGAGCGTAGTTTTTTAAATGTCCTGCAGCAGTGTTGTGTGACTGGGTGGTTTCTGGTTAAGGCCACGAATTATCTTAGTGTTTATGGCGCTAAGTGCTGTGTTGATACTGTGCACAGCTGGAGGTTTGCTGGGCTCAGCTGGTGAGTGAAGGCTGAAAGTAGCAACCCTCAAGTGATTTCACTACTGGGGAGAGGAGAGTTATCGGGGGACAGGACTTCCCTATATTTGCCGATTTCCCAGGTTTCAGTAATGATGGCACCACTCTTCCAACTTTCGACACATCGGCTATTTTAAAAGTAGTCAGAGACAGGTTAATGACCTTGGTCCAGTCGAGCCAAAATTCTTTAGCATAAGCATGACGATTCCATCAGAGCCAATGTATTAGGACAGGGATAAGCTAATTGTTAGCCCGCGAGGTTAGCAAAGTGCGAACGAGGGCTAGATGAGGGGAATATCAGTTTAAGGAAGGAAGAGCATAAAAAATGCGAAGAAATTGTATGGTGGGAAATAATAATCACTGTCAGGAAAAGTTTGTATAACTTATATTGTATCTAAAAACAATTTTATTTAATAAGAAAACAGCACATTTTAAAACTTCACAATACCATATTGTTGTTCCTATTTTGTTCACACCAATGTACATATGCTCCACTCTGAAAGTTGTCGACGCAGTACCCACCGGGGGAAGCAGAGAAAGAGGAAGACCTGGCCTCGCTTGGAATATCCAATTGGCGCCACGTAGCGAAAAGAAGAAATGACTGGCGCGCTGTTGTTGACTCGGTTATAATCACGTAAGCGGTGTCTACGCCAATTAAGAAGAAGAAGAAGAATGTACATATGTATATGTGATAAAACTGTTAATGGCGATGACGCCAGTTGTAAAAATTCATTTTAGTTACCATTAGGAAATCTTTTCTCACATTGGCCCTGAAAATGTGCACGCGTGCCCGAACGGTGCAAAATACCACTGAGGGTTATGCCCACCTCTGGATTACGGTAACCAAAAAAACGAAAATAGCGGAATATTTGAACAGTACAGTACAGCTCTGTTACAATAGTGCCAAGTTTTTCATTTTAATCAACTTTGAATTGAAAATGCTCATCATTTATACGAAATCAAACTTTGTGCCATAAAGAAAAATAAAGCGTATATTTTTCTGCTACAGGGTTTGGATTATCTGAATGTGGACATTGTCTTCAAATTTCCTGGGTCAAACATAACAAAAACCCTGGCGAAAAAAAGACTGATTACTCATTATCCTTATTTCAACTCACGATGTTGCACAATGGAATGAACTGACTGAATTAGCCAAACAGTTTTCCGCGAATTGATTCCGTAAAAGAAAGACATGAATGCAATATATGTATATACACTCGGCGAAAAAAAAAACCCACGCAGTCAAAAATTTTCTAATATTCCTATTTTGAACTGTCACTATTTGCTCAAAATTCACTATTTGTCTTATTTAGCTGTTTTGTCATGTAACTACATTATTTTACCTTTATTTTTAAAACCGTTGGCGTCCGCACGTGTTTATTACAGAATTTGCGGTTTGTTCTTTTGGGACAGTTGTGTAGACTAGTAAAGTTGAACATGGTGGTGTCAACAAAAATAAAAGCAGAAATCGTAGCTTTATATAAAACAAATTATCCAAAGGTCAAAAAGCTCGTGAAATGGGCACAAGAAATTGGAACGTGCGTATTATAATTAAAAATTATACGTATTTTAATTAAATAGTTCGAGAAAAGGCAGTGGACGTCGGAAAACAGTAAAACCTCGTCAAAAACGACAAATTAAACGGATGTGCATTAATGATCGCTTTCAACATGCTGGAACAATCAATGCAACATTTTACGAAACCATTGGGGTAAAAATAACTACAAGTTCTATACAAAATGTGCTGAATAATCTTGGATTCCGAGCGCGACGTCCAGCCAAAAGGCCACTTCTCATTATACGAATGAAGAAATACCGACTAGAGTGGGTAAAATTACACAAAACTTGGACCACATCAGATTGGGGAAATATTATTTTTTCCAATGAATTGAAATTTAATTTGTTGGAACCCGACGGAAATGCCACAGTGCGTCGTAGGAAAGGGGAGCGTTTTTTGGAAAACTGTGTTTGGCCCACCGTAAAGCATTCGCCTTATTTAATGATGTGGGAGCTGTAACCAAGTTTGGTGTTGGGCCGCTAATTATTCTAAAAAGATCTGTGAATGCCGAAATATAAATTGGAATTTTGAGAGAAGGTGTTTTGCCAACTATTGAACAGCTGTCCAAACACGCCCAAAAAGTTTATTTTAAGGATATTTCAGCCCCTTGTCATAGAGCCAAAGCGGTAACCAAGGCACAAAAATATTGAAATAGATTTTTCAATAATTTATGACAAACACTTGCAGGTTTCAAAACAAAAAGATTTTTGTGGAATAGGGCCTCTCACGTGGCCAGGAAACAGTTCAGATATCAATCCAATTGAGAACTGCTGGCATTCTTTGGACAAAATGGTGGGCAAAATGATAAAAGAAAAGCGTCCAAGAAGTCGAAAAGAAATAGAAAACATTGTTGAAGCTGTGCGGAATGAAGAAATCAATAAAAACTATCTTTAACACTTTTTTGAATCCATGCCTAAACAAATAGCCGAGGTTATTAGGAGAAGGGGGTGTTCTACAAAATACTAAGAATTTTTTCATACAAAATATGTTATTTTGATTCGTTATATATTCTAATACTAAATAAAAATCATATAATACAAAAAATATATCAATAACTTGTTTAAAAATTACATTATAGTTCATAACAAAATTAACTTCTGTGATTTGTTATGTGTATGTTTCTACATTCTTATCTATAACAAGTGTTAAACTATAAGTTTTTTTATATAAAAATGCTTGAAACATAAACTAAATAAAAGTGGTTGAGCCTCAAAGAAAAATGTTTATCTTAGAATAATACGAATCCAAGTTTTGCGGTATATAAAAGCACTCTGTAGAATGCGTGGTTTTTTTTTCGCTGAGTGTATTTATACATATGTATGTATATCAATTAGAAATGCAAACGGCTTACGTCACAAAATAAATCTTAAATAGTTTTTGTCAAATACCACATGCACTGTTAAGGTATGTGTGATTTGTTTAGTAGTTGTTGTTTGTATATTTGTGGATAATTCAAAGTTAATGTGGAAAATTTTATATTTAAAACCCAGAATGAAACGTCATCGTGAAATGCCTCCAACGCAAAATGGTGTTCAACGCGAAAGAACTGATATCACCCAGGTGTAAGTCCGACCAGCGTTATTTTATTAATACTTGGCCGAGGAAGTTTTATGCGAAGGAACCGAAGACACCCCTATGTTGAACCGGCCAGGGTTAGTTTTTTGAAGCGCGGTTAAAGACCTGCATTGAAATTCTATGCGAAAAACTTATGATGTGTTATTTATATCCTACATTCGGGTATTACCTGTTTTCTGTATTTCTTTGGGTTGTTTTGTAAAATTTGTAGCTAAGGTAACACTGATTATTTATAAAAATGCAATTATGTAATAAATATCTAAAAACCTGCAAGTCAACGGTAGCAGAAAACTATGTATTATTGGCAATTTTACGAATCTTTTGAGGCCGCGATTATATAGTACGGATGGATAGAGGAACACCGCAGGATAAAAAAATGTATGCACATATCCTCATCTCAGACTTATAGTTTTCGAGATAATTGTATTTAAAATTCAAAAATTTCTGAAATACACGTTATTTCACTATGCTTAACTCAAATTGCACACATTTTTCAATTAACAAATTTTTAACTACACTGTACACATTGAAATATATCTAAATTTTACATTTATTGTGAAATTTTTAAGAAAATAAATAAACTAAAAAATTATTAGCGCACCAACAGTTTCAAAAATGTGTGACTTTACACATATTACAAATTACAAATGTTAGTGTTGCTACATTTTGTGTAGTGAGAAAGGCATACAAAAATTTAATCTTTATTTTTATTTAGTGCAGATAGAAGTTCGACATATGTATACTTTGAACACCGCGGTGTTGGACCGAGAGGGTTTTTTTTTTAAGCACGGCCGAAGACCGCCACTGCTTACCACTGTTCCCACGACAGTCGGGTCTACGTAACCGGAACGGACCCGGATTTTTATCCGGCCAAGGACTGTCAACTCGGCAGAATTCTGCCGCTACAACAACAACACCGCCACTGCAGCCGTTCCCACGACAGTCGGGTCTACGTAACCGGAACGGACCCAGATTTTTATCCGGCCAAGGACTGTCAACTCGGCAGAATTCTGCCGCTACAACAACAACAACAATAGCCGCCATTGCAGCGATTCCCACTACAGCCCGTTCTAAGCACCGGAATCGGCCCGGATTTTTTCCGGCCAAGGGCTGATTTTTAGGTGATCTAACCCCATTTGGATCGGTAAATGTGAATCTATATTTGTCGTCATTGGTGCAACGTCTTGCAGCAGGGTTGCTCCGTATCCATCTGGCATTGAGTCTAATCCGGTCCCGGAGGAATTTTTCTGCTGCGTTTTCGCAAAAAGACTCCATCCAAACTCCACCTCATTCAGGTGCATCACATGCAAAGAATGGAGCCATCTTAAGACCTTTTCAGGCCTTAAGATTCACAGGAAGTAGACTACGAGTTTTACGTGGCACTTCGGCAAATTGTCGCAGCCATTGCAGTAATTTTTTTTAAACTGCGTAGAACCAAAGGCGAAATGGAAGAGTGAGAAATGGAAAGTTGATCGCGCCATCCGAAAATGCGATTGAAATACATCCTATAATTGCTCACTTTTGGTACGGACCGCCTTTACTTTTTTAAATCACTTTTTAGTAAAAGATTTCTTCTCTTTACTTGTTTAATCCTTTTTGTTATGCCCACCTCTGGATTACGGTAACCAAAAAAACGAAAATAGCGGAATATTTGAACAGTACAGTACAGCTCTGTTACAATAGTGCCAAGTTTTTCATTTTAATCAACTTTGAATTGAAAATGCTCATCATTTATACGAAATCAAACTTTGTGCCATAAAGAAAAATAAAGCGTATATTTTTCTGCTACAGGGTTTGGATTATCTGAATGTGGACATTGTCTTCAAATTTCCTGGGTCAAACATAACAAAAACCCTGGCGAAAAAAAGACTGATTACTCATTATCCTTATTTCAACTCACGATGTTGCACAATGGAATGAACTGACTGAATTAGCCAAACAGTTTTCCGCGAATTGATTCCGTAAAAGAAAGACATGAATGCAATATATGTATATACACTCGGCGAAAAAAAAACCCACGCAGTCAAAAATTTTCTAATATTCCTATTTTGAACTGTCACTATTTGCTCAAAATTCACTATTTGTCTTATTTAGCTGTTTTGTCATGTAACTACATTATTTTACCTTTATTTTTAAAACCGTTGGCGTCCGCACGTGTTTATTACAGAATTTGCGGTTTTTTCTTTTGGGACAGTTGTGTAGACTAGTAAAGTTGAACATGGTGGTGTCAACAAAAAAAAAGCAGAAATCGTAGCTTTATATAAAATAAATTATCCAAAGGTCAAAAAGCTCGTGAAATGGGCACAAGAGATTGGAACGTGCGTATTATAATTAAAAATTATACGTATTTTAATTAAATAGCTCGAGAAAAGGCAGTGGACGTCGGAAAACAGTAAAACCTCGTCAAAAACGACAAATTAAACGGATGTGCATTAATGATCGCTTTCAACATGCTGGAACAATCAATGCAACATTTTACGAAACCATTGGGGTAAAAATAACTACAAGTTCTATACAAAATGTGCTGAATAATCTTGGATTCCGAGCGCGACGTCCAGCCAAAAGGCCACTTCTCATTATACGAATGAAGAAATACCGACTAGAGTGGGTAAAATTACACAAAACTTGGACCACATCAGATTGGGGAAATATTATTTTTTCCAATGAATTGAAATTTAATTTGTTGGAACCCGACGGAAATGCCACAGTGCGTCGTAGGAAAGGGGAGCGTTTTTTGGAAAACTGTGTTTGGCCCACCGTAAAGCATTCGCCTTATTTAATGATGTGGGAGCTGTAACCAAGTTTGGTGTTGGGCCGCTAATTATTCTAAAAAGATCTGTGAATGCCGAAATATAAATTGGAATTTTGAGAGAAGGTGTTTTGCCAACTATTGAACAGCTGTCCAAACACGCCCAAAAAGTTTATTTTAAGGATATTTCAGCCCCTTGTCATAGAGCCAAAGCGGTAACCAAGGCACAAAAATATTGAAATAGATTTTTCAATAATTTATGACAAACACTTGCAGGTTTCAAAACAAAAAGATTTTTGTGGAATAGGGCCTCTCACGTGGCCAGGAAACAGTTCAGATATCAATCCAATTGAGAACTGCTGGCATTCTTTGGACAAAATGGTGGGCAAAATGATAAAAGAAAAGCGTCCAAGAAGTCGAAAAGAAATAGAAAACATTGTTGAAGCTGTGCGGAATGAAGAAATCAATAAAAACTATCTTTAACACTTTTTTGAATCCATGCCTAAACAAATAGCCGAGGTTATTAGGAGAAGGGGGTGTTCTACAAAATACTAAGAATTTTTTCATACAAAATATGTTATTTTGATTCGTTATATATTCTAATACTAAATAAAAATCATATAAAACAAAAAATATATCAATAACTTGTTTAAAAATTACATTATAGTTCATAACAAAATTTACTTCTGTGGTTTGTTATGTGTATGTTTCTACATTCTTATCTATAACAAGTGTTAAACTATAAGTTTTTTTATATAAAAATGCTTGAAACATAAACTAAATAAAAGTGGTTGAGCCTCAAAGAAAAATGTTTATCTTAGAATAATACGAATCCAAGTTTTGCGGTATATAAAAGCACTCTGTAGAATGCGTGGGTTTTTTTTTTCGCTGAGTGTATTTATACATATGTATGTATATCAATTAGAAATGCAAACGGCTTACGTCACAAAATAAATCTTAAATAGTTTTTGTCAAATACCACATGCACTGTTAAGGTATGTGTGATTTGTTTAGTAGTTGTTGTTTGTATATTTGTGGATAATTCAAAGTTAATGTGGAAAATTCATATTTAAAACCCAGAATGAAACGTCATCGTGAAATGCCTCCAACGCAAAATGGTGTTCAACGCGAAAGAACTGATATCACCCAGGTGTAAGTCCGACCAGCGTTATTTTATTAATACTTGGCCGAGGAAGTTTTATGCGAAGGAACCGAAGACACCCCTATGTTGAACCGACCAGGGTTAGTTTTTTGAAGCGCGGTTAAAGACCTGCATTGAAATTCTATGCGAAAAACTTATGATGTGTTATTTATATCCTGCATTGGGGTATTACCTGTTTTCTGTATTTCTTTGGGTTGTTTTGTAAAATTTGTAGCTAAGGTAACACTGATTATTTATAAAAATGCAATTATGTAATAAATATCTAAAAACCTGCAAGTCAACGGTAGCAAAAAACTATGTATTATTGGCAATTTTACGATTCTTTTGAGGCCGCGATTATATAGTACGGATGGATAGAGGAACACCGCAGGATAAAAAAATGTATGCACATATCCTCATCTCAGACTTATAGTTTTCGAGATAATTGTATTTAAAATTCAAAAATTTCTGAAATACACGTTATTTCACTATGCTTAACTCAAATTGCACACATTTTTCAATTAACAAATTTTTAACTACACTGTACACATTGAAATATATCTAAATTTTACATTTATTGTGAAATTTTTAAGAAAATAAATAAACTAAAAAATTATTAGCGCACCAACAGTTTCAAAAATGTGTGACTTTACACATATTACAAATTACAAATGTTAGTGTTGCTACATTTTGTGTAGTGAGAAAGGCATACAAAAATTTAATCTTTATTTTTATTTAGTGCAGATAGAAGTTCGACATATGTATACTTTGAACACCGCGGTGTTGGACCGAGAGGGTTTTTTTTTTTAAGCACGGCCGAAGACCGCCACTGCTTACCACTGTTCCCACGACAGTCGGGTCTACGTAACCGGAACGGACCCGGATTTTTATAGGCCAAGGACTGTCAACTCGGCAGAATTCTGCCGCTACAACAACAACACCGCCACTGCAGCCGTTCCCACGACAGTCGGGTCTACGTAACCGGAACGGACCCAGATTTTTATCCGGCCAAGGACTGTCAACTCGGCAGAATTCTGCCGCTACAACAACAACAACAATAGCCGCCATTGCAGCGATTCCCACTACAGCCCGTTCTAAGCACCGGAATCGGCCCGGATTTTTTCCGGCCAAGGGCTGATTTTTAGGCGATCTAACCCCATTTGGATCGGTAAATGTGAATCTATATTTGTCGTCATTGGTGCAACGTCTTGCAGCAGGGTTGCTCCGTATCCATCTGGCATTGAGTCTAATCCGGTCCCGGAGGAATTTTTCTGCTGCGTTTTCGCAAAAAGGCTCCATCCAAACTCCACCTCATTCAGGTGCATCACATGCAAAGAATGGAGCCATCTTAAGACCTTTTCAGGCCTTAAGATTCACAGGAAGTAGACTACGAGTTTTACGTGGCACTTCGGCAAATTGTCGCAGCCATTGCAGTAATTTTTTTTTAAACTGCGTAGAACCAAAGGCGAAATGGAAGAGTGAGAAATGGAAAGTTGATCGCGCCATCCGAAAATGCGATTGAAATACATCCTATAATTGCTCACTTTTGGTACGGACCGCCTTTACTTTTTTAAATCACCTTTTAGTAAAAGATTTCTTCTCTTTACTTGTTTAATCCTTTTTTTTTATTATAATTCTCACATTGGCCCTGAAAATGTGCACGCGTGCCCGAACGGTGCAAAATACCACTGAGGGTTATGCCCACCTCTGGATTACGGTAACCAAAAAAACGAAAATAGCGGAATATTTGAACAGTACAGTACAGCTCTGTTACAATAGTGCCAAGTTTTTCATTTTAATCAACTTTGAATTGAAAATGCTCATCATTTATACGAAATCAAACTTTGTGCCATAAAGAAAAATAAAGCGTATATTTTTCTGCTACAGGGTTTGGATTATCTGAATGTGGACATTGTCTTCAAATTTCCTGGGTCAAACATAACAAAAACCCTGGCGAAAAAAAGACTGATTACTCATTATCCTTATTTCAACTCACGATGTTGCACAATGGAATGAACTGACTGAATTAGCCAAACAGTTTTCCGCGAATTGATTCCGTAAAAGAAAGACATGAATGCAATATATGTATATACACTCGGCGAAAAAAAAACCCACGCAGTCAAAAATTTTCTAATATTCCTATTTTGAACTGTCACTATTTGCTCAAAATTCACTATTTGTCTTATTTAGCTGTTTTGTCATGTAACTACATTATTTTACCTTTATTTTTAAAACCGTTGGCGTCCGCACGTGTTTATTACAGAATTTGCGGTTTTTTCTTTTGGGACAGTTGTGTAGACTAGTAAAGTTGAACATGGTGGTGTCAACAAAAATAAAAGCAGAAATCGTAGCTTTATATAAAATAAATTATCCAAAGGTCAAAAAGCTCGTGAAATGGGCACAAGAAATTGGAACGTGCGTATTATAATTAAAAATTATACGCATTTTAATTAAATAGTTCGAGAAAAGGCAGTGGACGTCGGAAAACAGTAAAACCTCGTCAAAAACGACAAATTAAACGGATGTGTATTAATGATCCCTTTCAACATGCTGGAACAATCAATGCAACATTTTACGAAACCATTGGGGTAAAAATAACTGCAAGTTCTATACAAAATGTGCTGAATAATCTTGGATTCCGAGCGCGACGTCCAGCCAAAAGGCCACTTCTCATTATACGAATGAAGAAATACCGACTAGAGTGGGTAAAATTACACAAAACTTGGACCACATCAGATTGGGGAAATATCGTTTTTTCCAATGAATTGAAATTTAATTTGTTGGAACCCGACAGGGAAAAGCCACAGTGCGCCGTAGGAAAGGGGAGCGTTTTTTGGAAAACTGTGTTTGGCCCACCGTAAAGCATTCGCCTTATTTAATGATGTGGGAGCTGTAACCAAGTTTGGTGTTGGGCCGCTAATTATTCTAAAAAGATCTGTGAATGCCGAAATATAAATTGGAATTTTGAGAGAAGGTGTTTTGCCAACTATTGAACAGCTGTCCAAACACGCCCAAAAAGTTTATTTTAAGGATATTTCACTTGTCATAGAGCCAAAGCGGTAACCAAGGCACAAAAATATTGAAATAGATTTTTCAATAATTTATGACAAACACTTGCAGGTTTCAAAACAAAAAGATTTTTGTGGAATAGGGCCTCTCACGTGGCCAGGAAACAGTTCAGATATCAATCCAATTGAGAACTGCTGGCATTCTTTGGACAAAATGGTGGGCAAAATGATAAAAGAAAAGCGTCCAAGAAGTCGAAAAGAAATAGAAAACATTGTTGAAGCTGTGCGGAATGAAGAAATCAATAAAAACTATCTTTAACACTTTTTTGAATCCATGCCTAAACAAATAGCCGAGGTTATTAGGAGAAGGGGGTGTTCTACAAAATACTAAGAATTTTTTCATACAAAATATGTTATTTTGATTCGTTATATATTCTAATACTAAATAAAAATCATATAAAACAAAAAATATATCAATAACTTGTTTAAAAATTATATTATAGTTCATAACAAAATTTACTTCTGTGGTTTGTTATGTGTATGTTTCTACATTCTTATCTATAACAAGTGTTAAACTATAAGTTTTTTTATATAAAAATGCTTGAAACATAAACTAAATAAAAGTGGTTGAGCCTCAAAGAAAAATGTTTATCTTAGAATAATACGAATCCAAGTTTTGCGGTATATAAAAGCACTCTGTAGAATGCGTGGGTTTTTTTTTCGCTGAGTGTATTTATACATATGTATGTATATCAATTAGAAATGCAAACGGCTTACGTCACAAAATAAATCTTAAATAGTTTTTGTCAAATACCACATGCACTGTTAAGGTATGTGTGATTTGTTTAGTAGTTGTTGTTTGTATATTTGTGGATAATTCAAAGTTAATGTGGAAAATTCATATTTAAAACCCAGAATGAAACGTCATCGTGAAATGCCTCCAACGCAAAATGGTGTTCAACGCGAAAGAACTGATATCACCCAGGTGTAAGTCCGACCAGCGTTATTTTATTAATACTTGGCCGAGGAAGTTTTATGCGAAGGAACCGAAGACACCCCTATGTTGAACCGACCAGGGTTAGTTTTTTGAAGCGCGGTTAAAGACCTGCATTGAAATTCTATGCGAAAAACTTATGATGTGTTATTTATATCCTGCATTGGGGTATTACCTGTTTTCTGTATTTCTTTGGGTTGTTTTGTAAAATTTGTAGCTAAGGTAACACTGATTATTTATAAAAATGCAATTATGTAATAAATATCTAAAAACCTGCAAGTCAACGGTAGCAAAAAACTATGTATTATTGGCAATTTTACGATTCTTTTGAGGCCGCGATTATATAGTACGGATGGATAGAGGAACACCGCAGGATAAAAAAATGTATGCACATATCCTCATCTCAGACTTATAGTTTTCGAGATAATTGTATTTAAAATTCAAAAATTTCTGAAATACACGTTATTTCACTATGCTTAACTCAAATTGCACACATTTTTCAATTAACAAATTTTTAACTACACTGTACACATTGAAATATATCTAAATTTTACATTTATTGTGAAATTTTTAAGAAAATAAATAAACTAAAAAATTATTAGCGCACCAACAGTTTCAAAAATGTGTGACTTTACACATATTACAAATTACAAATGTTAGTGTTGCTACATTTTGTGTAGTGAGAAAGGCATACAAAAATTTAATCTTTATTTTTATTTAGTGCAGATAGAAGTTCGACATATGTATACTTTGAACACCGCGGTGTTGGACCGAGAGGGTTTTTTTTTTTAAGCACGGCCGAAGACCGCCACTGCTTACCACTGTTCCCACGACAGTCGGGTCTACGTAACCGGAACGGACCCGGATTTTTATCGGCCAAGGACTGTCAACTCGGCAGAATTCTGCCGCTACAACAACAACACCGCCACTGCAGCCGTTCCCACGACAGTCGGGTTACGTAACCGGAACGGACCCAGATTTTTATCCGGCAAGGACTGTCAACTCGGCAGAATTCTGCCGCTACAACAACAACAACAATAGCCGCCATTGCAGCGATTCCCACTACAGCCCGTTCTAAGCACCGGAATCGGCCCGGATTTTTTCCGGCCAAGGGCTGATTTTTAGGCGATCTAACCCCATTTGGATCGGTAAATGTGAATCTATATTTGTCGTCATTGGTGCAACGTCTTGCAGCAGGGTTGCTCCGTATCCATCTGGCATTGAGTCTAATCCGGTCCCGGAGGAATTTTTCTGCTGCGTTTTCGCAAAAAGGCTCCATCCAAACTCCACCTCATTCAGGTGCATCACATGCAAAGAATGGAGCCATCTTAAGACCTTTTCAGGCCTTAAGATTCACAGGAAGTAGACTACGAGTTTTACGTGGCACTTCGGCAAATTGTCGCAGCCATTGCAGTAATTTTTTTTTAAACTGCGTAGAACCAAAGGCGAAATGGAAGAGTGAGAAATGGAAAGTTGTTCGCGCCATCCGAAAATGCGATTGAAATACATCCTATAATTGCTCACTTTTGGTACGGACCGCCTTTACTTTTTTAAATCACTTTTTAGTAAAAGATTTCTTCTCTTTACTTGTTTAATCCTTTTTTTTATTATAATTCTCACATTGGCCCTGAAAATGTGCACGCGTGCCCGAACGGTGCAAAATACCACTGAGGGTTATGCCCACCTCTGGATTACGGTAACCAAAAAAACGAAAATAGCGGAATATTTGAACAGTACAGTACAGCTCTGTTACAATAGTGCCAAGTTTTTCATTTTAATCAACTTTGAATTGAAAATGCTCATCATTTATACGAAATCAAACTTTGTGCCATAAAGAAAAATAAAGCGTATATTTTTCTGCTACAGGGTTTGGATTATCTGAATGTGGACATTGTCTTCAAATTTCCTGGGTCAAACATAACAAAAACCCTGGCGAAAAAAAGACTGATTACTCATTATCCTTATTTCAACTCACGATGTTGCACAATGGAATGAACTGACTGAATTAGCCAAACAGTTTTCCGCGAATTGATTCCGTAAAAGAAAGACATGAATGCAATATATGTATATACACTTGGCGAAAAAAAACCCACGCAGTCAAAAATTTTCTAATATTCCTATTTTGAACTGTCACTATTTGCTCAAAATTCACTATTTGTCTTATTTAGCTGTTTTGTCATGTAACTACATTATTTTACCTTTATTTTTAAAACCGTTGGCGTCCGCACGTGTTTATTACAGAATTTGCGGTTTTTTCTTTTGGGACAGTTGTGTAGACTAGTAAAGTTGAACATGGTGGTGTCAACAAAAAAGAAAGCAGAAATCGTAGCTTTATATAAAATAAATTATCCAAAGGTCAAAAAGCTCGTGAAATGGGCACAAGAGATTGGAACGTGCGTATTATAATTAAAAATTATACGTATTTTAATTAAATAGCTCGAGAAAAGGCAGTGGACGTCGGAAAACAGTAAAACCTCGTCAAAAACGACAAATTAAACGGATGTGCATTAATGATCGCTTTCAACATGCTGGAACAATCAATGCAACATTTTACGAAACCATTGGGGTAAAAATAACTACAAGTTCTATACAAAATGTGCTGAATAATCTTGGATTCCGAGCGCGACGTCCAGCCAAAAGGCCACTTCTCATTATACGAATGAAGAAATACCGACTAGAGTGGGTAAAATTACACAAAACTTGGACCACATCAGATTGGGGAAATATTATTTTTTCCAATGAATTGAAATTTAATTTGTTGGAACCCGACGGAAATGCCACAGTGCGTCGTAGGAAAGGGGAGCGTTTTTTGGAAAACTGTGTTTGGCCCACCGTAAAGCATTCGCCTTACGTAACCAAGTTTGGTGTTGGGCCGCTAATTATTCTAAAAAGATCTGTGAATGCCGAAATATAAATTGGAATTTTGAGAGAAGGTGTTTTGCCAACTATTGAACAGCTGTCCAAACACGCCCAAAAAGTTTATTTTAAGGATATTTCAGCCCCTTGTCATAGAGCCAAAGCGGTAACCAAGGCACAAAAATATTGAAATAGATTTTTCAATAATTTATGACAAACACTTGCAGGTTTCAAAACAAAAAGATTTTTGTGGAATAGGGCCTCTCACGTGGCCAGGAAACAGTTCAGATATCAATCCAATTGAGAACTGCTGGCATTCTTTGGACAAAATGGTGGGCAAAATGATAAAAGAAAAGCGTCCAAGAAGTCGAAGGAAATAGAAAACATTGTTGAAGCTGTGCGGAATGAAGAAATCAATAAAAACTATCTTTAACACTTTTTTGAATCCATGCCTAAACAAATAGCCGAGGTTATTAGGAGAAGGGGGTGTTCTACAAAATACTAAGAATTTTTTCATACAAAATATGTTATTTTGATTCGTTATATATTCTAATACTAAATAAAAATCATATAATACAAAAAATATATCAATAACTTGTTTAAAAATTACATTATAGTTCATAATAAAATTTACTTCTGTGGTTTGTTATGTGTATGTTTCTACATTCTTATCTATAACAAGTGTTAAACTATAAGTTTTTTTATATAAAAATGCTTGAAACATAAACTAAATAAAAGTGGTTGACCCTCAAAGAAAAATGTTTATCTTAGAATAATACGAATCCAAGTTTTGCGGTATATAAAAGCACTCTGTAGAATGCGTGGGTTTTTTTTTTCGCTGAGTGTATTTATACATATGTATGTATATCAATTAGAAATGCAAACGGCTTACGTCACAAAATAAATCTTAAATAGTTTTTGTCAAATACCACATGCACTGTTAAGGTATGTGTGATTTGTTTAGTAGTTGTTGTTTGTATATTTGTGGATAATTCAAAGTTAATGTGGAAAATTCATATTTAAAACCCAGAATGAAACGTCATCGTGAAATGCCTCCAACGCAAAATGGTGTTCAACGCGAAAGAACTGATATCACCCAGGTGTAAGTCCGACCAGCGTTATTTTATTAATACTTGGCCGAGGAAGTTTTATGCGAAGGAACCGAAGACACCCCTATGTTGAACCGACCAGGGTTAGTTTTTTGAAGCGCGGTTAAAGACCTGCATTGAAATTCTATGCGAAAAACTTATGATGTGTTATTTATATCCTGCATTGGGGTATTACCTGTTTTCTGTATTTCTTTGGGTTGTTTTGTAAAATTTGTAGCTAAGGTAACACTGATTATTTATAAAAATGCAATTATGTAATAAATATCTAAAAACCTGCAAGTCAACGGTAGCAAAAAACTATGTATTATTGGCAATTTTACGATTCTTTTGAGGCCGCGATTATATAGTACGGATGGATAGAGGAACACCGCAGGATAAAAAAATGTATGCACATATCCTCATCTCAGACTTATAGTTTTCGAGATAATTGTATTTAAAATTCAAAAATTTCTGAAATACACGTTATTTCACTAAGCTTAACTCAATAGGCAAACATTTTTCAATTAACAAATTTTTAACTACACTGTACACATTGAAATATATCTAAATTTTACATTTATTGTGAAATTTTTAAGAAAATAAATAAACTAAAAATTATTAGCGCACCAACAGTTTCAAAAATGTGTGACTTTACACATATTACAAATTACAAATGTTAGTGTTGCTACATTTTGTGTAGTGAGAAAGGCATACAAAAATTTAATCTTTATTTTTATTTAGTGCAGATAGAAGTTCGACATATGTATACTCTGAACACCGCGGTGTTGGACCGAGAGGGTTTTTTTTTTTAAGCACGGCCGAAGACCGCCACTGCTTACCACTGTTCCCACGACAGTCGGGTCTACGTAACCGGAACGGACCCGGATTTTTATCCGGCCAAGGACTGTCAACTCGGCAGAATTCTGCCGCTACAACAACAACACCGCCACTGCAGCCGTTCCCACGACAGTCGGGTCTACGTAAACGGAACGGACCCGGATTTTTGTCCGGCCAAGGACTGTCAACTCGGCAGAATTCTGCCGCTACAACAACAATAGCCGCCATTGCAGCGATTCCCACTACAGCCCGTTCTAAGCACCGGGCTGATTTTTAGGATCGGTTAATGTGAATCTATATTTGTCGTCATTGGTGCAACGTCTTGCAGCAGGGTTGCTCAGTATCCATCTGGCATTGAGTCTAATCCGATCCCGGAGGAATTTTTCTGCTGCGTTTTCGCAAAAAGGCTCTATCCAAACTCCACCTCATTCAGGTGCATCACATGCAAAGAATGGAGCCATCTTAAGACCTTTTCAGGCCTTAAGATTCACAGGAAGTAGACTACGAGTTTTACGTGGCAATTCGGCAAATTGTCGAAGCCATTGCAGTAATTTTTTTTTGAAACTGCGTAGAACCAAAGGCGAAATGGAAGAGTGAGAAATGGAAAGTTGATCGCGCCATCCGAAAATGCGATTGAAATACATCCTATAATTGCTCACTTTTGGTACGGACCGCCTTTACTTTCTTAAATCACTTTTTAGTAAAAGATTTCTTCTCTTTACTTGTTTAATCCTTTTTTTATTATAATTCAATAAAATATTCTCACTCTGAGTTTCCTGGTTATCAATAATTACGTTAATTGAAAATTCCATTTCTCTGGCGTTCGTAAATGCGAATAAATTCTTCGCAGCACAATCGCAATGGGAAGGCAGTAGAATCAGCTGATTGTGCAGTAGCAACCACAGCCGGCAAGAATGCAGCAGGGTTGCACAAAATTACTGCGTTTACGAACTAACCCAATCTTCAAGTCGCTAGCCGGCAGCACAAGAGTGAAAGACAAAGAAACACCTGTTGGCAACATACAAGGCAATCGGCCGGCCGGTCCACAATTATGCCGTACTAATATGGTCGCCTGGATGCCGTGGAAAGCAGATGAGGAAACTCCACACCTGCCAGAATACTGCACTCCGGACCATGACAGGATACATCTTGATGTCTCCCATCGAACATCTAGTAGTGAGACGCTTATGATCCCAGTTAAGGAGCATAATGAACTCCTCTCCGAGCAATTCCTGCTAAGATGTTTTCGTAGAAATCACCTTTACAGCCACCTGTTTGGAGCGGAACCGCCTCCTAGGAGCATCAAGAGGTCCTTCCTTAACTACGTCGACGATATCGAACAGTACGATGACCGGACTTCAGACGCAATAAACTTCCATCAGGTACTGACCGCCATTCACATTGGAGCTATCAACACTTTCAGAGACTCCCTTCCAGTGAATGGCGTTATTGGAGTCAAACCACCACCCATCGCAGACGACGAGTTCGATGCCGCGGGAAACGCGACTGACCCTGAACGCTAAGTTTACGAGATATTCGACTTTAAAGTTCGAAAATTCTTAAAATTCGAACATTTCAACAAGCTATATATTTAACATATTTTTCAGTTCAAATTCGTTTAATTAAACTGTAAACATTTAAGCAAATTCAAAATTTACACTTTTTTCAGGTTTTATATATTTAAGAGGTTTATCTTTTAAAAATTAGTTTTTGCATTCGTAGTGAGTATGATTTATGTGCTAACAATTATGAGGAAATAAAGCGATGTCTTATAATATACAAATATATATACAACTCGCTGAATTTTTTCTTTTTCGTTATAATTCCTTTTTCTTTACTTAGCAATCTTAGTCTTTAGTTCAATACTGAATAATAATATTCTTCTTAATTGGTGTAGACACCGCTTACGCGATTATAGACGAGTTAACAACCGCGCGCCAGTCGTTTCTTCTTTTCGCTACGCGGCGCCAATTCGATATTCCAAGCGAAGCCAGGTCCTTCTCCACTTGGTCCATCCAACGGAGTGGAGGTTTTCCTCTTTCTCTGCTTCCCCTAGCGGGTACTGCGTCGAATACTTTCAGAGCTGGAGTATTTTCGTCCATCCGGACAACATGACCTAGCCAGCGTAGCCACTATTTTAATTCGCTGAACTATGTCAATGTCATCGTATATCTCGTACAGCTCATCTTTCCATCGAATGCGATATTCGCCGTGGCCAACGCGCAAAGGACCATAAATCTTTCGCAGAATTTTTCTTTCGAAAACTCTCAACGTCGATTCATCCGTTGTTGACATCGTCCAAGCCTCTGCACCATATAGCAGGACGGAAATTATGAGCGATTTATAGAGTTTGGTTTTTGTTTGTGGAGAGGACTTTGCATCTCAATTACCTAGTCAGTCCGAAGTAGCACCTGTTGGCAAGAGTTATCCTGCGTTGGATTTCTAGGCTGACATTGTTGTTGGTGTTCACGCTGGTTCCAAGATAGACGAAATTATCTACAACTTCAAAGCTATGACTGTCAACAGTGACGTGCGACTCTTTGTTTGATGACAGGAGATATTTCGTCTTGCCCTCGTTCACTGCCCGACCCATTTGTTTTGCTTCCTTGTCCAGTCTGGAGAAAGCAGAACTAACGGCGCGGGTGTTGAAGCCGATGATATCAATATCACCGGCATACGCCAGCAGCTGTACACTCTTATAGAATATGGTACCTGTTTATCTAGCACTTTTTTGTCACCACTTACCTCGGCACTCAACACTTGCGTTAACCGGCAAAATGTTTAATAAAATAGACACACTCGATTTTGGGTATTTCGCTTTATTGCTGTGATATATATTTAGGATGCGGAATAGAATAAAAATAATAAATAGAATAAAATGATGCTGCGACGGACGTTTGCTCGGTGTGCTCGGTGCAAGATCGACGTAAAAAAGGTAAAGTCGTCCTCTGGAGTGGTCGCTTTTGATGGTTATGTAGTGTAGAGTTGTGGTGTGATGTCCGCATGTGTGGCATATTCGTGTGTAGTAGTGTGTGGTGTCTTCATGTGGAATGTCTGCATGTGTAGTGTCTTCATTTGTGGATCGCGTTAGTGTGGTGTGTTGTCGTGTGGTCGTTCAGTATCGGGTGCATAGAGGGGAGAGCTAACTCATCTAGCCATCCCGGCCCCCCTAGGCGAATATTAGCCTAGCAGTCGCTGTAATTGCTACAGCATGGCAACAACGCTGCTAAGACCAGTGAAGCGGCGGTTTGATGTACGATGCTGCCGGCGCTGCGGGGATGCTTCATTTCGCCTTGTTCTGGACGAGAGAAGGGTAACTAGCCTTCGGTGCCGACTGGACTGCTGTGACCGGTTCGTGGCACGCTGTCGCGTTACAGGCCGTTTTGGGGTGCGATGCAGCATAGTGTGGTGCGGCCTATTGCAAAGTTGGCATAGGGTCACTGATGTGCACTCCTGTGTGGTGTGTACCGTTGCCAAGCAGTTCAGGCAATACCCGTGAGCTTGAGCAACCTACTACTGTTGCATGGGCTGCATGCTGCGGAAAATGCTACAATGTTGTAGCCGGTGTGGGCGCCGACATAGGGAACATTGCTGCGCTGAGGTTCTGCTACGGGTGCTGAGAACGGTGGTAGTGGTCGCGTGGAGCGGTAGCAGTGGCGGTTGCCGCTGGGATTCGTGGTGCTGGAGTCAATGTGTGGTAGAAAACATAATTTCACGAGCGGTCTTGTTAATATACCGCTTTGAGTGCGGAGATCAACGACTCGTACATGACCGTCGGAAACGTAGTGTAGTTTTTTTATGCGGCAAAGTCGCCATTCTGTAGGGCAGACAACCATTATGGATGATGACACAATCTCCAGGCTTGGTGCCTTTTCTGGACTCCTCCACCTGTACCTTTTATGAAGGTCCTTTATATATTCTTCCTTCCATCGGCGGCTGAAATCGTGATGGAGAATTTTTATTCTCTCCCATTGATTTAATAGGGATAGCGACCCCACGCCTGGCTCAGGTGTGGCCAGAATGGGTGCTCCTTTGAGAAAATTCCCTGGTGTCAGGGCTGTGAAGTCAGAGGGATCTTGCGAGAGGGTTGTGAGTGGCCGTGAATTGAGAACGGCTTCAATTCGCACTAACAGTGTGGTGAACTGTTCATAATTAAATTTGTAGTTTCCAGCTACTTTTTTGAAGTGAGATTTAAAGCTTTTTACTGCTGATTCCCATAAACCACCCATATGATGAGCGCTTGGGGGGATAAATTGCCAGTTAATACCTTGGGGAGCATACCTTTGTACAATCTCTGGTGAGACTTGTTTGATAAAATCGACAAACTCCTTTTCAGTGGCTCTTTGGGCTCCAATGAAGGTTTTACCATTATCGCTCATCACTTTTGATGGGAAGCCGCGGCGTCCGACGAAGCGAGCGAATGTCACGAGAAAAGCCTCCTTTGTCAGATTCGTACACAGCTCGAGGTGCACTGCTTATGTCGTAAAACAGATAAAGACAGCCACATAGCCTTTCATTAAAGTGGGTGACCTTAGCATGGACGCCTTTATTTGAAAAGGCTCAGCAAAGTCGACACCTGTAACTGTGAAAGGCAGAGCAAAGTTGCAGCAATCAAGTGGAATGCTGCCATAATCTGTGTTCGCAATTTCTGCTTGTGCATAGTGCAGGTCTTGCACATGAAAATGAATTTTTTTATTTGGGGCTTAGGACGGGGAATATAGAACTCTTGACGGTGAGTAAGTGGATATAATTGAGGAGTAATGTGGCATGTTGGGATTTCTCTGCTATAATTAGAGGGTGGCGTTCGTTGTACGTCAGGCTTGAGTTAGCAAATTTACCATTCGCACGAAGCAGACCTTTAGTGTCCAAGAATGGGTTAAGAACCAAGATTGAACTCCTTTTATCAATGGGATTTGATTCTCTTCATAATGAGATATCGCGGCTGAACAAGCGCATTTGAGTAGATGCGATAAGTGCGACCTTTGCCTTTTGGAGTTCTAGGTGCGTCAATGTATCGTATTGGTTAGATTCTGGGTGAATTAACTTAATTTTATTTTTGAGTCGCTCTATTAACTTAAGCATATAAGCGATAACTCGAAGGGCACGAGGGAACGATGAAAATCGTTCAAAGATGTCACAATCATCCAATGTTGCGGGAAAGCAGTCGATTTTTCGACTTTCTGGGGTAATTATATTGCGCATGGGCGATTTTGGACAAGAATCGGGAGATTCCGTTAACCATCGGGGGCCATTCCGCCTGAGGGTGGTATGGCAAGGTGCAGCGGCTTACACCCTCTTGTACCTAAATCGGCAGGATTGTCAGCACTGGCTACGTGTCGCCAAGTGGCTGACCCAACTAGGTCAAGGATTTGTGACCTACGATTAGAAATGTACGTTTTCCATGCTTGTGGTCTTTTTTCCAACCAGGCTAGAATGATTTCAGAATCGGACCAGAGAAGCAATCTGTATTTCTTCATGTTTAAGTGGGTCTGTACCATGGAAACCAATTTTGCGAGCAGAGCAATTTTGCCACAGAGCTCAAGTTGAGGTAGACTTAGCGTTTTTAGAGGAGCCACCTTAGCTTTAGCTACTAATAAGTGGCTTGTGGTCGCGTTATCCCTTTGTGTGCGCACATGTAAAGTGGCACAGTATGTCTTCTCAGAGGCGTCACAGAAGCCGTGTAATTCGACTTTGTGTTCGGGGGAGTAGTTTACCCACCGTGGGATTTGTATCTGTGTGATATTGTTTATATTGCTCGCGAACTGTGACTACTTTTCTAAACGAAGTGGTTTTACTTGTTCGTCCCAATCGGTCCCATCTGCCCATAATTCTTGTACCAGGATTTTAGCTTGTATCATAATTGGCGAAAGCCATCCTGCGGGGTCGAAAACTTTTGCCACAGAGGATAGAATTTGGCGTTTTGTAATGGCAGATACTGCAGATATTGACTCGGAAGTGTATGAAAATTGGTCAGATATCGCATTCCATTGAATCCCCAGAGTCTTTGTTGTATTTTCCTTTTCGATTTTAAGGAAATTAGTATCCAACAAGTTTTCTTTCGGTATACGTTTTACTATATCGGGATGATTAGCAGTAATCTTTTTCAGTGAAAACCCTGCGGTTTTGAGGGCTCTTATAACCTGTGATAAGGATTCGTATGCTTGTGGAAGACTGTGACTTCCAGACAAAATGTCGTCAACATACGTTTGCGTTTTTAACACCTCGGTTGCCAGTGGAAATCCTGACTTGGTGTTTTCTGCCAATTCGTGCAGTGTTCGAATGGGTAAGTATGGAGCACAGTTGACGCCAAAGGTAACTGTTTTTAACTTAAAGTCGCGTAGTGGACTAGTGGGGGATTTTCTGAAAATAATTCTTTGAAAATCTTGATCGTCTTTATGTATGACTATTTGTCTATACATTTTCTTGACGTCCCCGTTGAAGACGTATTTGAAGATACGCCAATTTAAGATAAGCAGCATTAGGTCTGACTGAAGCGTGGGTCCCGTAAATAAAATGTCATTTAGGGAATTTCGTGAACTAGTGGATTTTGACGCATTGAAGACAACTCTTGCCTTTGTGGTTTTTTTGTCTGGCTTTACTACTGCATGATGTGGCAAATAAAACGAGTGGTATTTATTTTGTATGATTTTTTCGCCAGCGCTGACTTCCTCCATATGGTCTAGATGGAGGTATTCTTCTACGAACCTATCATATTCTGGTTTCAGCTCGCCTTTTTTAGTAGGTTTTTTTCCATACTTAAAAACTGTTGGATAGCAGAGGTGCGAGAATGACCTATGGCGAGTGTCCGTGGAAATTCTGGCGTCAGTGGTAGTCGTACGACGTACCGGCCATCTTCTGATCGAGTAGTTGTGGTTTTATAAAAACCTCACAATACCGATCTTCAGGGGTTGTGATTGATACGGGGGGGGGGAGTTCTTCTAACTCCCAAAATTTTCTTAATTCCGTATTGAGGTGTTCGTTAGAGATTTCCTAAACTTGAGTTGTCATCATGGCAACTGGTTCCGCAACTAGTCCACTTAGGACCCATCCGAAAATGGTATTTTGCGCCAGAAGTGTATTCGTGATTTTCTCAATACCTTCGAGTATTATATGTGGTTGAGATCGCTGCCTAATAGAAGATCTATTTGAGCGGGGGTGTTGCAGTTGGGGTCTGCTAACTGAAGGTGTGAAACCTTTTGACAATGCTTGCTATTTATATGATAGCTTGGAAGCATGTTTGTTAATTGCGGTAAGACAATAACTTCTGCCTGAATGCGCTTATCCGCTTGGGGGGAAATTAGGGTAATGGGGCAGATTTTATTGGAGTTTTGAACTACTCTTCCTCCCATTCCTGTAATTTCAAAATTGGCTAATTTTGTAGGCAGTTGTAGCATATTTTGTGCCTTAGACGCAATAAATGATAGTTGCGATCCTTGGTCTATTAAGGCCCTGAGTTTAAACAGTTCTCCTCGGTGTTCGATGGACACGACTGCTGTAGGTACTCTACTGTTGTTTTCGCTATGTAGCGTTTTGGTTTTTAATGCCTTTGAGCAGCATGGTGCTTCTTGACAGTTTTCTGAATTTGTTGTTGCAACTAAACCTGTTGCTTTTTTATGTTTGCGCTGTTTGGGGGTGAGCTGGAAAAATTGGTAATGTGTAACATCGAATAATGTCGTTTATAGCAGTAAACGCAACTAAATTTGCTTTCACAATCTTTAAGCATGTGTGCATGTGATAAGCAGTTTGTGCAAGGCCTTTTTGACTTTGCAAAATTGTTTCGGTCAACTATATTTAGTTTCTTAAATTTCTCGCAAAATTTTAGTTCATGTCCCCCTGTGCATAGTTCGCATAGTTCGGCGGTGCATATATTTACCAAAATCTGTGGG
The DNA here is from genome assembly GCA_027475135.1 of Bactrocera correcta. Classification (NCBI taxonomy): domain Eukaryota; kingdom Metazoa; phylum Arthropoda; class Insecta; order Diptera; family Tephritidae; genus Bactrocera; species Bactrocera correcta. The sequence continues at coordinate 69,725,755 of CM050326.1, forward strand.
AACGTTTTGTGTGGCTAAAACCGACAAACAGTTGGAAACATTGGATTGAAGTTTCATATATTCCTCACTTGTTCCCCTTTGAATTTTGGGCAAGTTCATCAATATCGTTATTTGCTTATCTACCAGTATTCGTTCGTTTTCGTACCTTGATTTCAAAGCTTCCCAAGCCATATGGAAATTGTCGTCATTTAATGCGATCTGTTTTACGATGACGCCTGCTTGACCTTTTGTTTTGTATCTGAGGTGATACAACTTTTGAGCATTTGATAATTTCGGATGGTTGATATAAACAGCTGTGAACATGTCCCGGAAGGACGGCCATTGTTCATAACCACCATGGAAAATTTCAGTGTCTCAAGCGGACAGCTTGAGAAGGATACCCGAACTTGCTGCTTGATTTTGAATTTGTGGCAGCTCTACTCTCGGAGATGGAGTAGGTGCAGCTGCTTTAATTAATTTTAGCTGATCTGCGATCATAATTTTTGTGTCTTCATACTGGTCTAAGCTGTTTTCAAATTTGGCGTAAACAGAAGATTTAAAGTTTTCTGGTAGATCTGAATCGTCAGTATCTACAATTGCGCCATATGCAGCCTGGAGACGTGTCCAAAAATGTTCACTTGTTTGGCTTTTTATTTCTAGCGCCGATTCAGAATTTTCTTGAATCGGCGAAGAAGCAAATCGATTGCAATATTTTATCAGGCAGTCACTCTCAGAAATGAATTTAGAGAATGATATGTCTTTCCGCCTTTTTTGTTTCGTAGCACCTTGCTTCGAGCGTGTAGCTTCTGCAGGTGATCATCTTTGGGACTTTTAGTAACTGACTTGGTTTAGCCTTTTGAGTCAGAGCTCATTTAAAAAATGTGACGAACAGAAAAAAAAGGTCAATAAAACTTGATTGGTATTATAAAGTTTCGTACACTGAGAAAAAAAGTGCGCTTTAAAATTAAATGTGAACACTTTTAAATTTTATTTAAAGTGTCTCAGTCCATAGGTTCTCTATAGGGAGCACAAAAAAAAATATATTGTAAAAGGGCTAATTTTAAGTTTTTTAATTGTTTACTTTTAATTTAAAAGTTAACATTTTTGTTTTTAGTGTAAAATTCTTAAATTTAAAAATATTAACTTTATTTTATAATGACAAACTTTAAAGTTTAAAATAAAATATATTATTTATAATGTAATCACTTTTAAAATTGTATTAAAAGTGAATCGATTTAATTTAAAATTTTTAAAAGTTTAAAAATAAAATTATAAGGTTTATTTTGAAAGTGTTAAATATAAAATGTAAAGTGATCAATTTGCAGAAAAGTGTTAACGTTTACATTTAAATGGTTCATTTTATAAATCAAAGTGGCACTTTCTATTTAAACGTGTTCACTTTGAAATCTAAAGTGTTCACTAAGTGGCACTTTCTATTTAAACGTGTTCACTTTGAAATCTAAAGTGTTCACTTTTTAAATCAAAGTGGCACTTTCTATTTAAACGTGTTCACTTTGACATTTAAGAATTTACAAGTGTAAACAAGATACAAGAATGACCAGTCAGGGTAAAATTATATCGGAAAACGACTTGCTGAGAATTTTTGGCAACGATATCCAAATAAATGAGCAGGGTGATTTAACGTACACGTGTGTTGAGGAAGATACGGATCTCCTTAATCTGCTAAAGGAGTTTGATCTGGAAACACTTTTTCTTGGCCTAAAAAGTAAGTAAAAATTCTTCGGCAATATAAACACTTATGCATTATTATTAATGTTCCTTAGATGCTGGAATAACTTTTCGAAGCTTAAAATATTTGTCGAAAGAAGACATTGCGGAAGCAGTAAAAAAAGTTGGTCTTCGAACAGAGTTTAGAGAAAAGTTGTTTTTCTGGCGCAAGTCAAGGGTAAATATAATATTAATTTTGAAGCTTATTTGCGACGTTAAGCACTACATAGATACAATTACCATTTCAATGTTACTACGTTTATAATTTAGCAAACTTATTTTTTCAGTTTGGAATAGAAGACGAAACGTTGAGCCAGACTTCAAAAGTTGTTGGTTGGCTAGAAAAAAACCGTCACAAAGATTCACCTTGTTCTTCAAATAATTCAATAAGAAACGCATTTGGATCACAGGTAAGAATATACAGTGAAAGGTTTTGTATTAAATTTTATGATAAATTTTTAAACGATAACTTAGCCGGAAAACAACTTATTCAATATTATGAGAAAAGGGCATGTTTTACGAATAAGCAACGCGATGCCCTCATTAAAATAATTTTAGAAGATGTCATGTTAACAAAGACAAAGCTTAGACCAGAACACTTTGCTAGTATTGTGGAAGAAATAACTGGTTTATTTCCCAATGAAAAAGAGTCCCAAGTATTATTAAAAACGATATATTTAAAAGAACATATTGTAAACTGATCTTTCAGGATTATTACTACATTCCTCGTCAAAGAAAAAAAAACCATCAGGCAAGCTCTATTCCAAATATTTTAATTTAAAGACCATCTGCGAAAAGATCTCTTTCGAGTGAAGTACGTGATCTATTAGTAGACGAAAATGTTGAAATTGACGAAACGCTGTCGTTATGTTTAAAAACTTCGCTTCAAAAAGATGTCAATAATTGGGATGAAGTTATTGACAAATGGCAAAAAACATTTACATTTCGGAAGAAGGATTTGGCAAAGCTTTCGAATTCTGACTTTTTGCAGGAGTGGCCAATTTTAAAAGACTCCAGAGCACCATTTCTGGTATTTAAAAAGAACTTTAACAAAAAATTCAAGGATATAAAAATTTTTATATTTTTTTTAGATTAATCTAGATTTCAATTTGATTTATCCACCAAAAGATAATCTTTTAAAAACAAAGTGGGATAATTTTAAAACCAAGATAGTGAACTACTACTATGCCAACATACGGAATCAGCAGTCAATAGATCTTTTGAACCAAGCAAAAAAATTGGTAAGTTGTTGTTAATTAATAAAATAACACTAAATTATTTTTTTTTTTAGATTTTCAAGACTACATTTTTACAATTCTTCTCAATTCAGTTCTGCTGTCTTCAGCAAAATTTAGTGTAGATGGAAATACAAAAAAGAAAGCCACCATTAAAGATGCTAATGAAAGCTTCGTATTGCAGTTAACAACAATTAGCGATTACTCAATACAAATAAAAGAAATTGTCGGTAAATATTTTTATAATAAATTGACTGCACAGCCCTTTATAATTGTGGTAGGAGACTCTGAGGACGATCTTAAAACCTTTTACATTTACTTTGGCAAAACTTTGTACAAACTAAATTCTTTTATTGAAAGTTTGGATATATGCTTTAAAATCTTTCACGTGTTTAATCTTAAATATCCTAAGATCTGCGAAATGCCATGGATGTTTATCCAAAAGTATTTTTATGAATTAGATTCAAAATTTGATTTAAAAAGATCAAATCTTACTTCATTGTTAACACACATGAATGAAAAAATTAAATTTTGCAAATTTTTCTATTGTAATAATGTATAAATGTTTCAGATGTTTTCAGTTATTTAAAAGTTTTGATGTGCTAACAAGACATTTAAAACACATGCATTTATTGTCAAATAGAGATAAACTTCAATGCGAACAAAATAAATGTAAGCAAATTTTTTCTAACTTTAGTTCTCTAAAGCGACATTTGTTAACACATAAGAATATAATTTACACTTTACAAACACCAACAGAGTTACCCGCCACATCCTCCGGAATTAGGTTAGATAAACCCATTTTATCAGATGAACCTATCATAGTAACAATGCCAGACACAAGTTCACAATTTCATATAAATAGAGAACAAACCATATAGCTTACCATACCAAGAAAAGATGTTTTAAATACACAAAGCATGGTATCAGATTTACTAGGAACAGTTTCTGCTACAATCAGAAATGTTATTTCAAAAGTATTCCCAAAGTCTTTTGTAATTCTTAATGAAATAGCTGACACAGTTGTTCAGGGAAACCTTACACTCTATAGTAAAAAGCTTAGCATTCAAATAATGCCATTAAAATTTCAATTTAAAGCACTTTTTGAGTTACCTAATGTTTTACCAATGACTTTAGAAAATACAGAAAAGTTTTTAGCAGATACCAATTTTTCAAATTTTTGTAATGGACAAATTTTTTATTCGATTAAATTAAAAGTTGATTCTCAACTGGTAATACCCTATGTTTTATATTTTGATGACTTTCAAATAAATAACGCTCTTGATAGTCACACATTCTCAATTTGCGATTGTTATTACAATTTCCCTACTATGCCACAATGTATACTCTCAAAACTTGATTTTATGTTTAATGCTGCTTTTACATCTAAAAAAAAAAATTTATATGTTGTGGAAACAGAACGTCCTTCTTCCATTTACTTGAAGAGCTTAAATCATTGGAGGAAGGGATATTAATTCAATCACTTTATCAGACTTTCAAAGTAATTATTAAATTTGATGCATATTTTCAATCTTACGAGACTGGTATAAAACAAAATTGCCTTAAACTGATTAACATATCACATTTCTCAAGCCTGCCTATGAATTTACATCAAATAAACAATGGAAAGACATATGCAAGATTAAAAAAGATATAATAATACAATGGTTTATTTTTTAATTTTAAATTAAATTATTTTATTTAATGAATTATAAATGAGTTATAAATAAATTATTTCATAGATATAAAATAAATTTAAATTTAAATATGTTTGAATAAAAAAAATGTGAATTAAAAACAATTAAAATAGTGAGTTTTCTTTAAAGTTTATAGTGAAAGCTTTTAAATTGCATTTGAAAGTGTTCACTCTCAAAATAAAAGCTAAAGCTTTTAATTTGAGGTTGAATGTGTTAACTTTTAATTTATATAAAAACATTTATAAATTGGGTTACTTTAAAATCAAAAGTGTTTATATTGTATTCGAGAATGCGCATATTAAAATGTAAACGTTAAATTTACATTTTAACGTGTTAACTTTAAGATTAAATATTTTTCAATAAGGCTGGTTTTCATACATAAAAATTTTTAATTTTAAAGTTCCTTGTACTGGGTTTAAAGTGACTTTAAAGTGTTTCTGTTCTGAGTGTATGTATGTATATGTGATATGTCGAAAGAAGACACTTTTGAAGTAAGTTTCAAAAAAATCGATAAACTGATATTTTTTTTTTTTTTTTTTTATACTGAAATTATTTAATTTAATTTCATTCAGACGAGAACTCTTTTATGTGAATAAGAGTATTGAATTAAATTAATAAACCAAAAACGGTTTTAATTGCCGCGTAGGTTTATGTGTAACCGAAAACTCTTTTAAGTTAAATAAGAGTTGTATTATTTTTGCTTCGAATTGTGTAATTTAATAGTATTCAATTAAATTTTATTTAATTATTTGTTATTAATCCGCAAAACCAAACATTTTTTTGTATATATTTGTGTATGTACGTATATATATTTATATATCTTTTATTTTGTTATGTGCAAATGAGAGCTTGTTTTAGAGATCAGTGCACTTTGTACATATGCATGTATGTACATATGTATTACGCTTTATTATGTTTTACACAATCCTGCTTGTTTTTGTTGATCAAAAACCAAGGGGTATTGTGGGATATGTGCCAATGTGGTTTTTGAAGTAATATACGTATTTACATACATACATACGACGACGATACACGATCGTTCAAATTTTTAATATTATTATAATAAATTTTCCGCCGCTTAAAATCGTACTGATGTCAGTATTATTATTATTTTTTTTTTTTTTTGTTTTTAATTGAAAAAATTGCTATTTTTATTTAAATTGTACCCGTTGTATATATTTTTTTCAGATGTGGTGTTTCTGCGTATGTATGTATGTACTTATATGTAATACGCCCGTATGTACTTGTACATAAGTACGCGTGTACATACATATGTATATAAGTTCACAGTACCGATAGACCGCGAAAAGAAAATTAACAGACACTTTGTTCTCGATGTATGTATGTGTATGTATATGAGTAAATGTATAGAGTTGGCACTTATGTGTTGTTACACTGTTATACGTACATTTATAAAAAAGTTTCACTCTTTGCGCGTTATACGAGTATATAACTATATGTGAGATATGTGTACATATATGATACATATAAAATTTTATTTACACATATGTATATAGGTATGTTTTAAAGTTAAAATATTTTCTCTCTGCTTATGACTTGCCTTGGCTTATTCTAAGCAGTCCTGCTTATACTTGATTAAGTATAAGGGGTACCACTGGAAATTAATGTAAGTAAATACTTGAAAGATTTTTTGTTGTAGAAATAATTTTGTATTTTCACACAACTGTAAGCCTTTAGCGGCAATCAATTATTTATTATACGTATTACTAAACTATTTTGTTTCTTAGCGGTATTTCGGTTTTACCGGGAAATAACCGAATACTAAAACAGTTTGGTAACAGTTTTTTTTTTGTTTTTTATTCTAACGAATGGTTAGAAACTCAAATTTATTTATTTTAAATTTTTGGCTTTTTTATTAAAAAACCATACATATGTGTATATAATATCTCTCAGTCCTTTTATTATGCTGATTTTGATGATCTGGTGATGTTGTTGTTAAGTTTTTTTTTTTTGTGGTGGTTATTAGACGATGTGCTCACGGCTGTCAGCAGGAGAAGAGAGCTGCTCGTATGATGCGTAGTCCTATATAGTACTAACCGCGGGCGTCCTCAAGCCTAACGATTGCTTATGTATTCCTTGTTTCGTTTTGGGTTGTATTCGTTTCAGCGTAGCTTGTGAGCCAGGCGCAGCTGACTTGCTGACATGATGTTGCCATGTTGTAATAAACGCTGCAATGTAATATTATAGTACAAGTATATTGTGGCTCGTCCCACAAGTACTCCCCTTCTTGGAGAACGTTTTCAAAATTATTGATAATTTAGGAAAATGATTAAAAGTTCAGCGGAATCTAACGCGTCTCTTGGGTGACGCTGTAGATAAGTTGGAATCACATTCAGATGGGCGGTATGATGGCGACGAAAATCGAGATGTCCCAGGTCCAAATGACTCCGGTGAAGTTAATGTAAGCATAGTATTGTTGTCATCGACGTTGTGCTGCTCATTCTCGTTGAGCTTATCTTCGGGAAGTACATAAACAGGTTTTAGTCGGTCGATCGAAACTGTAGTGTTTTCGCCTTTGACGTTTACGATGAAATATTTTTCATGCTTTGTAATGACTCGGTGAGGTCCTTCATAAGGTGAAGTGAATGCGTGGTGTCGAGCGTTGCGACGAATAAAAACATGTGAACATGTAGATAGTTCTTTGAAAATGAATGTTTTCCTCTGACCATGTCGGACGATGGGTTGTGGTGTAAGGTACGCGAAGTAATTTCTCAAGCTTAATGCCAAATTGGATGGTGGCAAACCAAGTGACGGTGAAGACGTTCCACCATTCCATTCGACTGCGGATGGAAAGCGGTGGTATTTATATGTTTACTGCCGAGGAGACGAGCGAGAGCGTTAAAGAGTTGGCTCTTAAACTGTGTTCCTTGGTCCGTTGTGATTTGTAATGGTACACCGTAGCGGAATATCCATCCAGCAAAAAGTGTGCCGGTAACACATTCGGCGTCGATACTTTCGATGGGAAATGCCTCTGGAAACCTGGTGAAACGATCGATGATTGTCAAGCAGTAGCGATACCCCTTTGAAGGTACGCATGGACCAATGATGTCCACATGGATATATTCGAAACGTCTTGTGCGACTTGGAAAATTTTGGATTGGTGATAAAACGTGGCGAAATACATTATTTCGTTGGCAAGCTAGGCATGTTCGAGCCCACAAACGGCAGTCGCGATTAATGCTGGGCCAAACGTATCGTTGAGTTAACAATTTGGCGGAAGCTCGTGCTCCGGGATGACTAATGCTGGGAGAGCGTTGAATATTTTCTTTCTCAGCGCGATGGGAACATATGGACGAATAATATCGGTCGCAGTATATTGGTTTGTTGCAGCCTGGAATGGTGACAGGTCGCAAGTTTAGTGAATCGTGTTGTTCCCTTTGTATTCTTTGCTGAAGTTCCTCATCCTCAGCTTGTGCTTGTGCAAGTTTTTTTGAAGATACTGCCATTGAAATTTCTTCGATGCGAGAAAAAACATCTGCGACGATGTTGTCTTTTCCGGCTATATGTTGGATACCGGTTTTAAACTGGCTGATGAAATCTAGGCGGTGGAATTGCCAGGGTGTCGCTCGATCGGGGTCCTGACAAAAAGCATGTAGCAAAGGTTTGTGACCCGTAAATATCGTGATATGTCGTGCTTCGAAAAAATAACGAAATTTTCGTAAAGCTGCGTAGATAGCTTTCTAAGAGCAGGTTGAAGCTTTTGGCTGAAGAAAACCAATGGTTCCCAGTGTTGTCCTCGCCGTTGTTGGAGGACGGCGCCGATAGCATATTCTGAGGCATCAGTAAATATTGCCCAAGGGGGCATTGTATCAGGATATGCTAATATTGTTTACGTAGCTCTTCTTTGCATTGAACGAACGCTGCATCTCCTTCTGGTGTCCAGGGGACCGGATGAGAACCTTTTATTGAAGTTCCTTGAATCTGTTCGTGCAGGGGTGTTTGTAACTTAGCAGCGTTTTCAAGAAATTTACGATAACAATTAATCATGCCAAGAAACTCACGCAGTTTTCGGATCATTTTCGGTCGTGGAAAGTTAACTATCGCGTCTACTTTACCTTTGGCTGAAATGCGGTGTCCCAAAAAGTCCACTTCGGACTGACCAAAACGGCACTTAGCGGTGTTAATTACGACACCATACTTAGTGAGTCGTTCGAAAAGTAAGCGAAGATGACTGCGGTGTTGCGTAACATCCTTGAAGGCGATTAGGATGTCGTCAATGTATGGAAATAAGAAGTCGTCTAGTCCCCGTGTTACCTCGTCGAAAAATCGTTGAAATGTTTGTGCGGCATTCCGAAGTCCGAACGTCATGAACGGAAATTCAAAAAGACCAAACGGTGTTATAATAGCAGTTTTGTCACATCTTCTTTGGAAACAGGTATATGATTAAAAGCGCGAACTAAATCAATTGTTGAAAATACTGTTTTGCCGGTTAGATTGCCAGTAAAGTCTTCGAGAACACGAACAGGATATCGGTCTGATAATCTACGGGCGTTAAGTCGTCGATAATCTCCACAAGGTCGCCATTCGCCATTTCTTTGGAACCAGATGGAGCGGAGATGACCAGGAGCTTTTCGAACGTTGAGCGATTCCTAGTTGTAACATTTTCTCGAACCCCGAGCTTTACAGGAAACTGGAGGGCCTAGTGTAGTAGATATGTGGTGCTGCGTCGTATGTTTTGTTGGCTGACAGATTCCTTCGGGCTTATTCAGATTAGGAAACTCTTTTAGTGCATCTGCCCATATAGGATCGATGGGCAGTACTTTGATTTTCGAAATAATTTTTGATAGAGATAACTTACTTGCGGCTTTTAGTCCAGTTATCGAGTCGATAAGGCAGCTATCTTGAGGTCGGGTAAGATGCCGAAATGAGCTGAAAAATCTGCGCCAATAATAGGTTTCATTATGTCCGCCACCGCGAAGCGCCATGTAAAATTTCGTCTGAGGCCAAGGTTTAGTGTTAGAGTTATGCAACCGTAGGTATAAATCGTAGACCCATTTGCTGCTGTGAGATTATAGTTGATTCGTTCGGACGGCCACGGTGCGAGAGATTTAGGAAAAGTGCAGAGAACGGCGCCAGTATTCACCAGGAATTGGATTTTGGTTGTGCGATCTGTTAAGAAAAGGCGGTTTGATTCGCGTGAGGAGCCGTTAACCGCCACTAACGGTCCGACGGTAGGTTTCCCTGAAATGAGCACGGCAATCGGCAACGTTTTGCTTTATTGCCGAAATTTTGGTGGAACCAGCATGTGTCGTTGTTCAATGCTGGTGAAGATGTGCGCGAACGAAAGCGCTGACGAGAACGGGTGCTCTGCCGCTTAAAACTGGAAGCTAGCTCCTTAATCGAAACTTCGAGATGGGAAATGCGCGATTCGACTGTTGATGTTGTTGTTGATTCTTGGAGCGAATTAATTTCTGCTGGTAGTGTGATGTCGTATATTTTGTCTGCCAGAGACGCGAGTTTATCAAGATTCATATCCGCTTGGGATGTAAGTATAGATTGCGTTGACATCGGGAGTCTGCTTAGCCACTTAGTTCGAAGAATGTTGTCCGGAACGGTGTTGTCGAGGCTTCTAAGATGGCGTAGAAATTGCGACGGTTTTCTATCACCCAAGGTCTCTCGGTCGAGAAGCTGTTGTAGCCGTGCTTCTCGAGAGAGCGTAAGGCGTTCGATCAGTGTCCCTTTTAGGCGAGTGTAGGGCGTTTCTGTGGGAACGTTTAAAAGGTCTTCCACTTCTGCGGCGGCCTTGGCGTCAAGGTGTGAGGAAGCGTAGTGGTATTGCGTAATTTCATCGAAAATTCCGGCGAGATGAAATTGTCCCTCGAGTTGGGCGAACCATAAGGCTGGCCGTTCGGAATTGAAGAGCGGACATCGTATAGAAACACGTTGGAGTGGCGTTATACTGTCTGCCACTTGCACGTTTGCGCTATCTGGCATAGCGATTTAGCCAAAAAAAAAAAAAAATGATGAGTTGAAAAGTTGTATGTGCTGCTCTCGATGTTGCACTGATCAGCACTGCGGTAAAACTCCAGTTGTCCTCCAATCGGTGGTATGTGTGAGCAGCCACGTGCGCAGAAGAGCACAAAAACCAATACACAAAGTGCGCTGTAGTCAAAAAGTGTTTGCGTAGTTTTAATTAATAAACGAGGCACTGTAGCCGAAATAGTTAACGAATTTTAAAATTATATTAATGAATCGGGGTGGAACTATCAATCACGTCGGGGTCACCAGTTGTGGTGGTTATAAGACGATGTCCTCACGGTGGCTGTCAGCAGGAGAAGAGAGCTGCTCGTATGATGCGTGATAGTACTAACCGCGGGCGTTCTCAAGCCTAACGATTGCTTATGTATTCCTTGTTTTGTTTTGTGTTGTATTCGTTTCAGCGTAGCTTGTGAGCCAGGCCCAGCTAACTTGCTGAACATGGCTGTTGCCACGTTGTAATAACGTTGCAATGTAATATTATAGTACAAGTATATTGTGGCTCGTATCACATTTTTTTCTTGGTTTGTATTAATTCGCGCCCGTTCTTGGTGGTTATTTATGCATATATTTTTTTTTTCAGTTTTTGATCCGGTTTCGCGCCCGTACTTCTTTATTTCGCGCCCGCTCTTTTTATTATATATGTATGTATATTTTGTAGTTTGCACTTTCGTTTTTGATTCTTCTTTTTTCGTTAGAGGGCAAGTGTTTGCCTAGTTTCGCACTTATGTATATATTTATGTATATGTATGTATGTCGCCACTGCACTCTTATTTGGTCACTGTTATTTTACGGTTATTTTGTTTGGTTTTCCAGGTTTTTTCACTTGGCGTATGTTAAAAATATGCACTGATATATTTGCCACTCAGCACATTTTTGTTTTCCTTTTTTTTCCACAGTGCTATTCACTATGGCTCGAAGGACCTACATATGTTATCTTTTTTGACACCACTTACCTCGGCACTCAACACTTTCGTTAACCGGAAAAATGTTGAATAAAATAGACACACCCGATTTTGGGTTTTTCGCTTTATTGCCGTGAAATATATTTAGGATGCGAAATAGAATAAAAATAACAAATAGAATAAAATGATGCTGCGACGGACGTTTGCATGGTGCAAGATTGACGTAAAAAAGGGAAGGTCGTCCTCTGGAGCGGTCGCTTTTGATGGTTGTGTAGTGTAGAGTTGTGGTGTGATGTCCGCATGTGTGGCATATTCGTGTGTAGTAGTGTGTGGTGTCTTCATGTGGAATGTTTGCATGTGTAGTGTCTTCATTTGGGGATCGCGTTAGTGTGGTGTGTTGTCGTGTGGTCGTTCAGTGTCGGGTGTATAGAGGAGAGAGCTAACTCATCTAGCCAGTACCTTCTCTATTTAGTTCTGCAGCTCGAACTATTTTCTCCAGAAGCAGGTTGAAACAGTCGCACGATAGGGAATCGCCTTGTCTGAAACCTCGTTTGGTAACGAACGGCTCGGAGACGTCCTTCCCGATCCTGACGGAGCTTTGGGTGTTGCTCAACGTCAGTTTACATAGCCGTATTAGTTTTGCGGGGATACCAAATTCAAACATCGCGGCATAAAGGCAGTTCCTTTTCGTGCTGTCGAAAGCAGCTTTGAAATCGACGAAGAGGTGGTGTGTGTCGATTCTTTCACGGGTCTTTTCCAAGATTTGGCGCATGGGGAATATAAGGTCGGCTGTTGATTTGCCAGTTCTAAAGCCACACTGATAAGGTCCAATCAGTTTTTTGACGGTGGGCTTTAATCTTTCACATAATACGCTCGATGGAACCTTATACGCGATGTTGAGGAGGCTTATCGCAAAGAACCTATAATATAGAGAAGGTGCAATTGCGGACAGGCGTGTGAACTGTCAAGAGCTAAAAAATGCTATTAGTGGATTTCACCACTTTTGGCTGAGAAGGAGAAATTTTAACAGTGCTGAGCAAACAGAGCTGAGCATTGAATGAAAATTATGCTCAGAAATACACATTGCTATTAGACGAATATTGCTCTTTTGCCTATATTTTTATACGTTTACATGCAATCATATCAAGTGATATGAATATCATTTTGCAAATTTTTGTGACTTCATGCCAAATTGATAACATTATTATTAAATTATGCTATTTTTTAGTTAATGTCCAAATAAAAGATACTTTTTAAATAGTTCTTATTCTTGATATTATGTAATTTTGTATGCATGTATATATATATGCTATATACATATATGATATATTATCATAATATCCTAAAAACATAATATATTACAGTAATAATATTAAAATGAATTTTTTATGACTCATGCCCAGCTCTTGACCGATGTTACGGCTGTTACTATGCCGGTCTCTTTCGACTAATTCAGCGATTTTATCGCAATTTTCGACGACAGGCCTTCCGGAGCGTGGCGCATCTTTGACCACCTCTACACCAGAACGAAAACGTTGAAACCATCGTTGTGCGGTTGAAATGGAAACTGTATCGGGTTCATAAACTGCGCAAATTTTATTGGAGGCTTGAGATGCATTTTTGCCTTTATCGTAGTAGTACTGTAAAACGCTATAACACACGAACGACTTAAAAGAAACGACAATCAATCAAGCACGTGTTAGCGACGAATAAAACTAGAAATACGCGCTTTCAGCGCCAAATAGCGCAAGACTTTTTTGACAACCTAATATATACTACATACATAAGACACTATCATAATGTGCTAAAAAGACTATACTACAATACCATGGATAAAATTATACGAAACTCTACAAATTGGCTCTGATTTTTCTCTCAAACTCGTTTCCTGATTAGGTGGGTAGCGATGGAAATCAAGGAATTTCGAACAGCTGATATCAGAAAAGACGGGCCAGAAATAAACCGCTATAATTAGCTGACAAAATCAGAGTGAAACGATAATTCATTGTGCATACATATTGTGGTAAAATAAATTTTTATATAAATTATTTAATGATTTTGCATTTTAACATTTATGTATGTATTTTCAAAGTACGTAATTTAGTGCTGTGTATAATTTAGTGAGAATGCCAAAAATAAAGAAGTGTGTGGGTGGAATATATTTCTAGTATACCCAAAAGTTAAATATAAAATATCCAATCTAATATTTTTCAGCAGTGGCAAATGTTTTAACAAATTTGAGTTTTGACAGCTGTCTTTCGGATCAAAGAGCTTCGTATCATTTCAACTTTGACAATATCATGCATATATGTATGAATGCACATAAGTACGGTTCAATTTCAATACAAGATATTATCATTTATCAGTAATGTAATATGTGCACGCTGCTCTACTATATATGTACAACAATGCATATGTGCGTTTAACATTCCCACACAAATAATACATATGTATGTACACAAACCAGGATGGAGGATGGAGTCATATGTAGAAGTTCACGCAAGTGAGGAAAGTTCTCTGATCGCCATTCACTTGGGAGTGGCCAGAAACGATTATTTTACATATGACTCAAGCAGCTCACGACTTCCGGTCTTTGACCAAGTAGCCTAAGAACATCCGTTTGAAGGCGAGCTAAAGTAAGAAGGCGAGAAACATCCCCTGCATAGGGTTGTGCGCTGGGTTTGGGACCCGCCACGTAAAAAACACCCCCAATGAAAAGGAACAACAAGCCTCGGATGAGAGACCCCCCTTTTGATGACGACCATGGCAAACGAAATAACGACCACGATTTGAGGGCATGCACCTGGAATGTCCGGTCCCTTAATTGGGAAGGTGCCGCTGCCCAGCTGGTAGATGTCCTCGTAAAGTTAAAGGCTGACATCACCGCCGTCCAAGAAATGCGATGGACGGAACAAGGACAGAGACGATTAGGTCTTTGTGACATTTACTACAGTGGCCATATAAAGGAGCGCAAGTTTGGTGTGGGATTCGTGGTGGGAGAGAGACTCCGTCGCCGAGTGCTATCAACGGAAGAATGAACGTCTAGCCACAATCCGCATCAAAGTAAAGTTCTTGAACATATCGCTGATTTGCACCCACGCACATAGGAGCATTTACCCTCAAAAACCGGACAAAGTTATTTTATGAATGAAAATGCATGATTGAATATAATAATGCAATATATTAAAATAAAACAAGTAAGGTAAGGCTAATTTCGGGTGCAACCGAACATTTTATATTGAATATATATTAAAATAAAATTATAATAAAAAATAAGAATTCCCCCGTGTGTGTTGTTACAAAGCCTCTTCTGATTCATCAGAATGTTCAGGTAACCCTGGTTCAGTGTCGACGTGGACCTCTGGTTCCTGCGACTCGAAGAGCTTTATATTTTCACTTAAGAAGTGTTGGCTTTTGCTTCGTTGACGTTTTCGCTGGCAACTTAAAAATGAATCAGATGTGAGATTTTGTGTGAAAGATTAAAGCCCACCGTCAACAAACTGATTGGACCTTATCAGTGTGGCTTTAGACCTGGTAAATCAACAACCGACCAGATGTTCACCATGCGCCAAATCTTGGAAAAGACCCGTGAAAGGAGAATCGACACACACCACCTCTTCGTCGATTTCAAAGCTGCTTTCGACAGCACGAAAAGGAGCTGCCTTTATGCCGCGATGTCTGAATTTGGTATCCCCGCAAAACTAACACGGCTGTGTAAGCTGACGTTGAGCAACACGAAAAGCTCCGTCAGAATCGGGAAGGACCTCTCCGAACCGTTCGATACCAAACGAGGTTTCAGACAAGGCGATTCCTTATCGTGCGACTTTTTCAACCTGCTTCTGGAGAAAATAGTTCGAGCTGCAGAACTCAACAGAAAAGGTACCATTTTCTATAAGAATGTACAACTGCTGGCGTATGCCGATGATATTGATATCATCGGCCTCAACACCCGCGCTGTTAGTTCTGCTTTCTCCAGACTGGACAAGGAAGCAAAAGAAATGGGTCTGGCAGTGAACGAGGGCAAGACGAAATATCTCCTGTCATCAAACAAAGAGTCGCACGTCACTGTTGACAGTCATAGCTTTGAAGTTGTAGATAATTTCGTCTATCTTGGAACCAGCGTGAACACCAACAACAATGTCAGCCTAGAAATCCAACGCAGGATAACTCTTGCCAACAGGTGCTACTTCGGACTAAGTAGGCAATTGAGAAGCAAAGTCCTCTCTCGACAAACAAAAGCCAAACTCTATAAGTCACTCATAATTCCCGTCCTGCTATATGGTGCAGAGGCTTTCACGATGTCAACAACGGATGAGTCGACGTTGCGAGTTTTCGAGAGAAAGGTTCTGCGAAAGATTTATGGTCCCTTGCGCGTTGGCCACGGCGAATATCGCATTCGATGGAACGATGAGCTGTACGAGATATACGACGACATTGACATAGTTCAACGAATTAAAAGACAGCGGCCACGATGGCTAGGTCATGTTGTTCCAGCTCTGAAAGTATTCGACGCAGTACCCGCCGCGGGAAGCAGAGGAAGAGGAAGACCTCCACTCCGTTGGAAGGACCAAGTGGAGAAGGACCTGGCCTCGCTTGGAATATCCAATTGGCGCCACGTAGCGAAGAGAAGTAACGACTGACGCGCTGTTGTTGACTCGGCTATAATCGCGTAAGCGGTGCCAGTAAAGAAGAAGAATATATATAAATAACACCTCTTTTCAATTAAAACTTTCATACGCATCTATCCTGCAGATGTGTATGCAAGTAGAAATCAATTTCAAATCAAGATATTATCATTTATCAGTAGAATAAAAAGCGCGCGCTTCTCTATATTTACGTACACACATATGGATGTATGTGTGTATGACATTCTCACACAAACAAATAATATAGACTTACGCATATAAATCAAAAAATAGAAACATTCTTCTGAAGAAAAAAAAAAACAATTCTCTCAAAAAACATCATACATACTTACAATATGAGTACGCATGTAAATATGTATGTGCATTCCCACACAAACAATGCATACACAGGATACATACTTATATGCGTTCACATGTGGATATGTCACCCGCAAAAATTACAAATATTGTTCTACAAAAACAACAATCGTTTGAAAAAGCATCAGAAACCAATATGGCAGCCAAATTGCCGACGTCAAAATTTACAGTAAATTAAAGTAAATCATGAACGCAAACGTACATTCAAAGCATATTCGATTTATTCATAAAAGCAGACGCCATTACATCTCCCCGAGCATGCCTTGCCTACAGGCGTCTTTTCGCGACGATTTCAAAAGCTAAAAATCATAAATTGAAGATATTTCTGATATGTATGAGAAGGAAAAAGTAACAAAAAAAGTGCCGGCTAAATAGTACTCCGCTTAAATGAAAATCGAATCCCTCCCTCATCACTCTTAACAGCCTATATTATATCTTGCTGCATACATAGAAATTATTGTTTTAAGTACGACTCATTTAAGTATCCGTAATCGCTTATGTGGCATATTACATTTTTATTTTTAACAAACCACAAATATCTGTATCTTTGATTGTTGCATATAACCAGTATTGACTTTATTTGTCAAGGAATGTGAAAAATATTTTGTAATTCTAAAATATTTTTACGCAGATGCGTCGATATGTATGCGAGATCAAGCACAAACATATATATTTACGCGGGTTTGTGGGCGAAGCTGTACAGCGGCAAGGGAAGCGGTGACAATCGGTGGCCATTCGTTTATTGTTTGCTTGTCCATGACAACGAAAATTTTGTATGAAACAATGGCTGTATATATTTACATAAAAAGTTGTGTGTAGACAGATTTACAAACATTATGCGAATGATTCTTTCAAATTTGTTAACATGAACAAAAAAGTACATATATACATGTGTGAACTTTATGCGTACGGTTTTTAAAGTTTGTTTACATGTACACATAATTATATGCATATGACTTTTAAGATTTTATCAAAACGGGATTCCATCAAAAACAAATTTTATCATAGCGGGTGTGGTTTTTAAAAATCGGTTTATATGTATACATAATTACATCCATATGTCTGTGAATCTGTGCTGTCGGCTTGGTCTTCAAAATGTTATCAAAACGTCTAATGCTCAATATACATATGTACTTACATATTTATTTAGGTAGTAATGGAAATATGACTTTATTATAAATTCCAACAGATTTAGTGGAATTTATCATTAAATAGGTCAAATTGCACATACATACATATATATGTATATACTATATGAGCTTTGTTACCTAATATATGGAGAATATTCATAGTCGCTTGCGCATTGTAAATATGCGAATCTGTAAGCGTACATTTCTAAACATTGAAATTAGCATAATTTTTCTCATTTATCACTGAAAATGCTCAATTCTGCTAATTTTGACGCTCCTGTTAAAAATTGGTGAAATCCACTAATAGAAAAGAGTACCCCTGCTTTAGTGGTGAAATCCACTAATAGAAAAGAGAACCCCTCTAAAAAGTGAAATATCGTAAAATTTGGCAGCACCGTGAACCTTCACTATATTATACGTTCTCTGCTTATCATACGGTATTTGGCGCAGATGGTGAGGTCTCCTATTTTATGGATTAGGCATAGCCCACTCAAATTCCAATCGTTGGGCATACTTTCGTTTGACCTTATTTGACAAGGAAGCTGTTGCATGCTCCTTATCAGTTCTTCGCCGCGGTGTTTGAATAGCTTGGCGGGCAATACATCGTCATCGCTTGGGAAATCCGGTTCGCCTTCTCCTAGCGTTGTGCGTTCACAGCCATTCAGCAGGCTGGAGAAGTACTCCCTCCATAATCTAAGTATGCTATGGGCATCGGTGACTAGATCACCTTTGGGGGTTCTACAAGAGTATGCTCCGGTCTTGAAACCTTCTGTAAGCCGCCGCACTTTTACGTAGAATTTTCGAGCATTACCCGTGTCGGCCAGCTTATAAAGCTCTTTGTACTCACGCATTTCGGCCTCTTTCTTTTGGACGTAATAAAATATATTAAATTTTTTTTATGCAAAAATAGTGAAAAATAACGGAGTTATGTGCTGTTTGCGGAAGTGCCGAAAAAAGTGCCTCAACTGCTAGCATGATTCCGGTTGAATGAGTAGCTGAAACAAAAAAAATTCAAAATGTTTATTAAACCTAAATATATTTTCTATACAATGCACTACAACCTTTGAAAAATATCAAAAATTAAGAAAATGGCGTAAATTTGAAAAAAAAAAATCGTTTTTTTTTTTTTTACAAAAAAAATGGACGTTTTTTTTAATGCTTAATTGAAAATTTTCAACCAATCAAAAAGATCGTAGTCCATTGTATAGCAAATGTGTTCAACTATACCCAGTTTTAATTTGAAGTCGATCGGTCAACTTCTCGTTGAGTTATGATGTCAGCAATTTTGAAAAATGTCGATTCGAGAAAAACGCGTTTAAAGTTTTACTTATATATGTTTGCACCTCTGAGCGGTCGCTGCTTAGAACGCTGCCATTCAAAGCTATTCAAGATACGACCTTGTCAATAATATAGGATATTTTTGAATATATAAACTATCGAAAAAAAAAAGAAAATTTTTGATAGTATCACACTGGTATAGCCCCTTAAGGCGAACAAATGTGCTTAAAGCGTCGGAAGTGAAATCAATGTGGAATATTGTAAAAATAATCCAAACATTCGATTGTAAAGAAAAATGTATTTCCTTTGCGGAAGAGCAAGAATTAATTTAAAAATCAAAAATGTGTCGAACACACTAAGTGCCAATAACGCTATCGTTAAATAAAAGTAACACTGTTGGGGTGTTCCGATGCCGGATATGTGAATGTCGGTCGACAACGTAAAAATTCCTCTTCCTCAAGTATTTTGTTTAATGTGTGCGTATGCACATTTTTATCAGGGAATCAGTTATATCTAGCACTACTATATGTGACTGGTATAATTACTGAAGCGAAGCCGTAGTATTATACCAGGTGATCATCAGGAAGCGGTAGGTAAAATTGGTGGCCCTGGTAAAACTGTTCAAATAGATGAGAGCAAATTTGGAAAGAGGAAATACAACAAAGGTATTGGAAAGAGGAAGTCCTCTTGATTAAAAAATATATACGGTTATAGGCCCCGCAAACGCTTAGTTTACGAGATATTCGACCTTAAATTTCAAAAATTCGAACATTTCAAGAAGCTATTCCACCACATTAAACACATTTTATTCACTTAAAATTAATTAAATTTCACTATAAACTTTCAAACAAATGCACATTTTACTTTTAGCTGGTTTTTTTGCCAAAAAAATATTTATTTTAAAAGTTACATTTTACACTCGTTTGAACCTCATTTGTTTACAAAAATTACGACGAAATGGAGCGCTGCCAAGTGATGAGAAGGCAATTCGCTGAAATTCCTCGTTTTCGCAAAAATTCGTCTACTCATGCATATGGATATTTTCTTTTTTAAATTTATTAATCTAATAAGTAATATTATATACTGTATTGGTAATATTATATATATGTACATACGTGTAATATTAAATAATAATATTATTACGTGTAAAGCATACAGTACAGTACAAAAACTCAAATTTTGTACTACGCGAAAGTACTTCAGTCAGCGCGGGTATTCGCTCGGCCAGGGTTATTTTTTTAAAGTGCGGCCGAAGGCCGCCAACGCATAAGGACCGTATAAAATTGTAATATGTATATAAAAATGGAGGATGGAGTCATGTGTGGAAGTTCACGCAAGTGAGGAAAGTTCTCTGATCGCCATTCACTTGGGTAAGGCCAGAAACGATTCTTTTACATATGACTCAAGCAACTCACGACTTTCGGTCTTTGACCAAGTATCCTCTAGGTAGCTTAAGAACATCCGTTTGAAGGCGAGCTAAAGTAAGAAGGCGAAACAACCTCCTGCATAGGGTTGTGCGCTGGGTTTGGGACCCGCCACGTAAAAAAACACCCACAATGAAAAGAAACAACAAGCCTCGGATGAAAGACCTCCCTTTTGATGACGACCATGGCAAACGAAATAAGGATTACGAAGTGAGGGCATGCACCTGGAATGTCCAGTCCCTTAATTGGGAAGGTGCCGCTGCCCAGCTGGTTGATGCCCTCGTGAAAATAAAAGCTGATATCACTGCCGCCCAAGAAATGCGATGGACGGGACAAGGACAGAGACGAATAGGTCCTTGTGGGAGAGAGACTCCGTCGCCGAGTACTATCATTCACTCCGGTGAATGAACGTCTAGCCACAATCCGCATTAAAGCGAGCTTTTTCAACATATCGCTGATTTGGGCCCACGCCCCTTCGGAAGAGAAGGACGATATGACCAAAGATGCCTTCTATGAGCGCTTGGAGCGCGCCTATGAGAGCTGCCCTCGCCACGATGTCAAAACCGTGCTTGGCAACTTTAACGCCAGCGTAGGCAAAGAAAGTATCTTTGGCACTACGGTCGGTAAATTCAGCCTCCAAGAGGAAACATTCCCAAATGGGTTGATGCTGATCGACTTCGCCGGGGCCCGAAATAAAGTTATCTGTAGTTATAGCATAAGAAGATTCATCAAGCTACCTGGCTGTCTCCGGATCCAAAAACTACCAACCACGTGCGTGCGCTCCGAGGTCCTTACATCGACTCGGACCACTATCTTGTTGCAGCCAAGATTCGCACTCGCCTCTGTGCAGCAAAAAACGCACGCCAACAAACACAAGGAAGGTTCGACGTCGAGAAGCTGCAATCACAATAGACAGCCGACCGATTTTCCACTCGGCTTGCACTCCTGCTCTCTGAGAGTACTCGTTAACAACTCGGTATAAGGAAACTGCGGGACGGCATTTCAAACTCCTTACGTACAGCTGCAACCGAAACCATTGGTTTTCGGAAAGTGCAAAATAACAGCTGGTACGACGAGGAGTGCCGTGTAGCAGCGGAGAGAAAACAGGCTGCCTACCTCGCAACGTTACGATCGACCACAACACGTGCGGGATGGGATAGATAGCGAGAGTTGAAGAGGGAAGCGAGACGCATTTGCAGACAGAAAAAGAAAGAGGCCGAAATGCGGGAGTACGAAGGGCTTGATAAGCTGGCAGACAGGGGTAATGCTCGAAAATTGTACGAAAAGATGCGGCGGCTAACTGAAGGTTTCAAGACCGGAGCATACTCTTGTAGAGCCCCCAAAGGTGATCTAGTCACCGATGCCCACAGCATACTTAAATTATGAAGGGACCACTTCTCCAGCCTGCTGAATGGCAGTGAACGCACAACGCTTGGAGAAGGCGAACCCGATTTGGCTAAATGAGCTTCTGAGCCCCCTATTAATATAACACAACTACACCCCACACATACACACCACATCTTCACCCCACACTACACACACCATACTCAACACATTGGCATCATGCGCATCACATTTTCATCCCACGCTACACACTCCATTTTCAACACATCGGCATGATGCCCACCGGACATACATACATATTAGAGTGAAGTAGACGTGTTTTTTTGTGTTCTTCAAATCGCTTAGCAAATTCTGCTGTTTACTGGGGAAAAGTTATTTTATCTTTTGTGTGGAACGTCCGGAGAGGCTGGGCCACATAGGTGGAAATCAGGCCTAAAGAAAAAGATAAGTACACTTTGATTTTTGATAATACGTAATCATCTGCACTTACCTTTTGTGATTTTCCGCGCCAAATTTGTGAAAAAATAAAATTATTTCCCCTTACAGGAGCGTGCACTTGCTACACGCAAAATCGGAAAAAGTAGAAAACCCATCGAGAAGAGTGAAAATAGGAAAATCATCCCAAATCACCATTGGTAGAGATGATAATAACCCAAAAAGAATGCGAGAGGCATCGGGCTTTTTACCACCCACAAAAAAGCCAAAAAACGTAGCTAAGAAAAATTATCGTATAGTGGAGCAGTAAAAAAACACCCAAAAGGATACCACAACCCTTCAGAGCGCAAATGAAAGATGGGTAGATGTGGTTAAAAAGAGGAAACCAATGGAAAAGAAAATTAAAACCAAACCGGATGCCATTATAATCACGAAGAAAGAAGGGGCGTCGTATGCAGATATTCTGCGGAAAATAAAAAGTGACAGCGGCCTTGAGGAGTTGGGTTCGAACGTAACCTATGTTCGGAAAACACTCAAAGGAGACCTGCTTTTAGAGCTGAAAAATGGAGGAGACGCGAAAGCTGAATTCTTTCAAAGCGTCTTGGAAGGAGTGGTTGGAGAAATGGCTATGATACAGCCTAAAACCCACAACGTGACCATTGTATGCAAAGACCTAGACGAGATAACAACTCCCGAAGAAATTTGCTCAGCACTGAAAAGGGAGTGTGGAATCCAAACTCTAGAGACAACAAACGTCAAAAGTCTACGAAAAACAAGGAGCGGCACTCAAAGAGCACTTATATGCATGCGCGCTCAAGATGCTAAGGCCGCACTCAAAGTGGGAAAGATAAAGATTGGTTGGTCAATATGTCGCCTTCGGGAATACTCGCCTATCCCCAGGTGTTGTAAGTGTTTCCTTTTGGGTCACATGGCTCGTAAATGTTGCAGCTTGACAGACAGATCTTCCCTATGCACGCGCTGCGGATACGCAGGACACGTAGCAAAGTCGTGCACAAACGTTCCGAGCTGCATGCTCTGCAAAGGGGAGCACTCTGTATTGAGCACGACTTGCCAAAAGTACCTCGAGATGATGAAAAAGCTGAGTAAATGAAGATACTACAGCTGAATCTAAACCATTGCGCAGCAGCACAAGATTTGCTAGAAGAGAACATTGATGTCGCCATACTAAGTGAACAACAGCGAACAGCGTCCGGAAAGCACATGGATTGCAGACAAAGCTGGCAAGGCAGCAATATCGTCCTGTAAAGGGCAACCTTTTAAGACCTGCTCCAGAAAAAAAACATAATTGTTTCACATGGGCGAATATTCAGGGGATTTATTTTGTAAGTTGCTACGCTCGTCCCAGCGCAGCAATTGCAGAAATCGAAGATTTCCTCTTAAGGCTGTCTTTAGAAACCAGAGGCAAAACACCTATTATAATAGCCAGTGATTTTAATGCTTGGTCAAGTGCATGGGGCAGCAGATGCACAAACCACCGCGGGCGACTAATTCATGAATATCTGAGTCAAAGGCACTTAACAATAATGAACACCGGAACTCGAAACACTTACCAAAAAGGCAATAAAGGATCCATAATTGACATTATGTTTGCAAACGATTCGCTGAGCAGGCACATTAAGTGGGCAGTGTCCGACATATACACAAACAGTGACCACATGGCAATTATAGCGCAAATTTCGTACTCCCGAGAGCAGGAGTTTCTAAGCAGAAACCCTTCGCCTTCGGGAAACAACAAGAGTTTGACCCAGACCTGTTTGACCTAGTCTGGAGTGCATCAAAGGCATCTGGTGACAGCGCCGCCCACCTTGTATCAGCAGTTCGAAAAGAACTCGTGGCAGCATGCGATGCAACAATGCGTAGAACGTCACATCACCACAAGCGGCGGCCTGTATATTGGTGGAATGATGAAATTTCCATGCTGAGAAAGCTTTGTCACTCAGCTAGACGGCGTCTACAGCGTAACTGGGGCGAAACTAACGAAAATCGCCTTAGGGAGGAATTTAAAAGCTCCAAGAGGCTCCTGAAGTCGGCAATTACACGAAGCAAAAAATCATGTTTTCAGAAGCTGTGTGAGGAAGCAAACCTTGCCTCTTGGGGTACTGCATACAAAATATACATGTCCAGATTTAAAAACAAGCAGCAGCAACCTAAAGATGCCTCTTTTATGGGAAAGGTCGTCGAAACACTATTCCCGAAGAGACACCCCCGTTAGTCACGGAAGACGAACTATTGGCAGTAGCAAGGAAAATCAAAAACACCAAAGCGCCTGGATTGGATGGCATACCAAACAGAGCTCTGAAGGAAGCCATAAGCTTAAAACCCCAACCCCACACATAATCAAAGCCCTGAATAGAATACGGGCCCCTGAATACCTCATAAACATAATAACGAGTTATTTTAAAAACAGAAGGCTGATTTTTGAGACGGACGAAGGCATCAAGAGCTACTCTATCACGAGTGGTGTACCAAGGCTCAGTGTTAGGCACACTATTATGGAATCTTATGTACGATGGGGTGCTAAAAAGACAGCAACCAACAGATATTAAACTAGTAGCTTATGCGGATGATCACATGGTGGTAGCAGTAGCCAAACAATTAGCCGACCTGAGAATTAAATGTAATGAGTGCATAAATGGTCTACGCCAATGGTTCCCTTCTGTGAGTCTGAAACTGGCGGAGGAAAAAACAGAAGTTTTACTCATAAGTACTGGGAAGATAAAAGAACGAATGGAGCTCACTATAGGGGAGTGCGAGATTACCTCGCAGCCGCAACTGAAGTATCTGGGAGTAATATTGGATTCCAAATTAAAATTTAAAGAACACCTGGAGTATTCTTCCGCGAAGGCAAACAAATTCTATAATGCCCTATCGAGAATGATGACCAATAGAGGCTGTGTGCGTTCCAGCCGGCGATTCTTAATAGCGAAAGCAGTGAGTTCCGTAATACTGTATGCGGCACCAGTTTGAATACAGGCAATGGATATAAAAGCGTATGCTAAACAAATAATTGCAGTGCATAGGCTTTCTGCAATTCGAGTAATAAGTGCTTTCCGGACTATATCAACCGACGCTGCTGAAGTATTAGCCAGCATGCCGCCCATTGACATCCAGGGAGACGAATTCGAGCGTCTATATCAGCTATCAACGCCTAAAACAGAATCGGCAAGGATCGTGTAGAGAAACAAGTTCTCTTCTCTATCCATGCGCATATACGTTTCGACATCGCGACCGCCGATCAACATACCTCCAACCGTACCAACTTCATTCGTTTAAAAGTTCCTTCGAATTCATAAAAGGTGAGTGCAGGTAGTGCTTATTTTACAGTAAAATATACACGATTGCCCAATCGATGACGATGGAGCAGACGTTCCATTGCCCGACCACGAAGAAGTTCGAATAGCAATCACCCGTCTGAAGAACAACAAAGCGGCGGGGGCCGATGTATTGCTGGCCGAGCTATTCAAACACGGCGGCGAAGAACTGATAAGGAGCATGCATCAGCTTCTTTGTAAAATAAGGTCGGACGAAAGCATGCCCGACGATTGGAATTTAAGTGGGCTATGCCTAATCCATAAAATAGAAGACCCCACCATCTGCGCCAACTACCGTGCGATAAGCCTCCTCAACATCGCGTATAAGGTTCTATCGAGCGTATTGTGTGAAAGATTAAAGATCTTATCAGTGTGTCTTTAGACCTGGCAAATTTCAAAGCTGCTTTCGCCGCGATGTCTGAATTTGGTATGCCCGCAAAACGAATACGGCTGTGTAAACTGACGTTGAGCAACACCAAAAGCTCCGTCAGGATCGGGAAGGACCTCTCCGAGCCGTTCGATACCAAACGAGGTTTCAGACAAGGCGAGTCCTCATCGTGCGACTTCTTCAACCTGCTGCTGGAGAAAATAATTCGAGCTGCAGAACTTAATCGAGCAGGTACAATCTTTTATAAGAGTGTACAGCTGCTGTCGTATGCCGACAACATAGGCCTCATCGGCCTCAACACCCTCGCCGTTAGTTCCGCTTTCTCCAGACTGGACAAGGAAGCAAATGAGATGGGTCTGGCAGTGAACGAGGGCAAGACGAAATATCACCTGTCATCAAAAAAACAGTCGTCGCACTCGCGACTTGGCACTCACGTCACTGTTGACAGTCATAGCTTTGAAGTTGTAGATAATTTCGTTTATTTAGGAGCCAGCATTAACACCACCAACAATGTCAGCCTGGAAATCCAACGCAGGATTACGCTTGCCAACAGGTGCTACTTCGGGCTTAGCAGGCAATTGAGAAGCAAAGTCCTCTCTCGACAAACAAAAGCCAAACTCTATAAGTCACTCATAATTCCCGTCCTGCTATATGGTGCAGAGGCTTGGACGATGTCAACAACGGATGAGTCGACGTTGCGAGTTTTCGAGAGAAAAGTTCTGGGAAAGATTTATGGTCCCTTGCGCATTGGCCACGGCGAATATCGCATTCGATGGAACGATGAGCTGTACGAGATATACGACGACATTGACATAGTTCAGCGAATTAATAAACAGCGGCTACGCTGGCTAGGTCATGTTGTCCAGATGGAAGAAAACACTCCAGCTGTGAAAGTATTCGACACATTACCCGCCAAGGGAAGCAGAGAAAGAGGAAAACCTCCACTCCGTTGGAAGGATCAAGTGGAGAAGGCTTCGCTTGGGATATCCAATTGGCGCCATGTAGCGAAAAGAAGAAACGACTGGCGCGCGGTTAACTCGGCTATAATCGCGTAAGCGGTGTCTACGCCAATTAAGAAGAAGATATAAGAATGTTATATTGTAATCATATAAATATTATAATATTATCACACGATTTTACTTATCTGTGTTTATTAAATACTAGAGGACCCGTCCACGCTTCACTGCTGCTGATACATAGATAATACTACTACCATCTATATATATGATTTCTATTAGTTGGATTATGACTATTATTTAATAAGATATAATATTTTGTGGAGCAACTTGTGTTAGTTTACAAAAAAATGGATCATAAAGGATTTCGTGTGTTAATAAAGCATTTGGCTTTTTGGGGAAAATACTGATGTATTTGGGCTCAGGGAAATCCACCGTTGAAAAGATATTTGCTAACATGGAAACAGGCGAAATGAGCAAAGTAGGTGCCTCGCAAGTTCATAATCCAACAAAAAGAACGAATAACTGATTCTGAGAAGTGTTTAAGTGCTCTCTAATCGGAATAAAACCGAAAATTTTCGTCAGTGATAGAAACATGGTTCCAGTATTTCCCACTGGAGTCCAATCGACAGTCATTGTAGTGGACTCCACATGATGAATCTGATGAACCGGTTCTTAGGCGTGGAAAAGCAAAAATGCGGCGGGAAAGGTTATGACATCAGTCTTTTGGGATGCACGTGGTATAATACATACTCAACGACTGATTACTGAGCCAGTTATAATTTATTTCACTGCGTTTTTGGTTGCAGTTCTTTTCTTCTATTCCAAATGTTTAGCAATTGTATTATTTTTGAGAAGACTCTGTTTGAAATTGTACGCATATATTCAAATGATTACTACAAACATGAATGCTTATGATTTAAAATATAATTTTTGTATTTTTGAGTTGTATTAAATTTTGACATAAAGAGATAAAAGGTATTCTATGTCTTCGCCATGGTTTTAAGCTACTTCTCCACCAATTTTCAGGCAAATCTCTTCAGCCGTTCTTGAGTTATTAATGGTGTAACTAACATCAACTTCCTTTATATATATACTAGATGTGAGGTCTTTTTATTGTTTTTATTTTATTTTATTTTTTTTTAAGAAATGAAATATTCGAATATTCCTACAAACATGAATTTTGAACAAATGCTTATGATTTGAAATATAATTTTTGGATTTATGAGTTGTATTAAATGTCGACATTAAGAGATAAAAGGTATCCTATGTCCTTACCCTGGTTCTAAGCTACCTCTCCACCAATTTTCAGCCAAATCTGTTCAGCCGTTCTTGGGTTATTAATGGTGTAACTAATATATATAGATACGCAACTTTCGTAATTTTTTCTTACATAAGAACCTTTTTCCTAATAATAAAAAATACAACATAAAAAGAATCAGTGAAATCGGTCCAGCCGTTCACGCGTGATGCCGTGACAACGGAAAACGGGGTTCATTTTCATATTATTTCATATAGTCAAAAGTGTTCACATTTTCCATTTTAGCTTGAAAAATCTTTGTAGTTTTTATAGTTAATAAAGAAAAAAGAATCACTCGAAAGTACAAACAAAGAAAACGCTGTAAAACGCTGAAAACTCCTTTACTTTTGGTTTCTAAAGACAAAATAAATGTGAAATGTGGGCTTATTTCAATGCTTAGAGTGTATATTTAAATATACACAGTAAAAAACGTGAATAAATTTAGTGAAACATAGAGAAATACCGTGTGTTCTGATTGCAAATTTTTGAACTTTTAAAGGTGAATATTGTAAAAAATATTAGTTATTTTTATATTATTTTTGGATACTCCTAGTCTGGAGAAGCTCCCCTATCCGCACATACCCCATTTAACGGAAATTCGTTTTTTTTTTTACCCCTCCGCCGAAGTATTCGGAACCGTGTCAATAAACAAATAAGTAATATTTTATAATGATATTTTATATATTGTCACCTAATATACAAAACAACGTATTATCAAAAATAAATGGAAATCGCTAACGGATTTTATAACGAAATTTAACCATTTTATAACGAAAAATCAAATTTTTTTTCAATATGAGTGCAAGATAACCAAAATATATAACCACTTTAACCCCTTTATAACGAAAACACACTATATACATATATATGACCTGGTCTACGAAAAGGGAGCTAACGTGCGAAAACTAGTTTTCTGGGAAACAGCTGTTAAAAATAAACAACTCGTTTCTCGTTATCTCATTAATTGTTCTCCTTTTTTGACACCTAAGCCCCCTTTCCATAGACCACATATATTTTTTTTTAACGCAGAAAGGAGTACTATGCGAAAGTACTTCAATCACCCCGGGTATTCACTCGACCGGGGTTATTTTTTTAGAGCGCTCCGAAGGCCGCCAACGCAGAAAGGTGTACTACGCGTAAGTACTTCAGTCATATAAATCCCATACTACACATATACATATGTAGAAAGTATTTTTTATTACAGTTAGTACAGAAAAAAGAATGGCGCGAAAAAAACAAACCAAGAAAAATCGTTAGGAATCCTACATATTTGCTGTTTAAGATGTGGCAACGCTCGTTTTCCTCATAATTGTAAACAATTTAACCTTTTCAACGATGAGTGTGCTAAATGATTTTTAAATTAACAAATTTAGGTAAAATATAGCAAAATAAAAGTAAAATGTGAACTTATTCCAATGTTTAGAGTGTATATTTAAATATACAGAGTGAAAAACGTGAAATATTTAGGTGAAACATAGAGAAGTACCATGTGTTATTAGTGCAAATTTTTGAACTTTTAATCGTGAACATTTTGAAAAATAAAAGCAATTTTTATATTATTTTTGGATATTATATACGGAAATTCGGTTTTTTAGCCCTCCGCCAAAGTAATCGGAATCGTGCCTGTTAATTAAATTTAATAAAGAAAACTTAATTTGCATGGATAGAAGAATTTTTGAGAAAAAAGGAATTTCAGCGAATTTCCTTATTATCACATGACAGCGCACCATTTCGTCGTAGTTTGTAAGTGTAAAATGTAATTTTTAAAATAAAGATTTCAAAGCTAAAAAAACTGCTAAAAGTGTAAATGTGATTTGTTGTAAAAGTGTATAGATTAATTTAATTAACTTGAACTGAAAAATGTGGGTAAAGTGTGTTTAATGTCGTAAAATAGCTTCTTGAAATGTTCGAATTTTGCGAATTTTTTAACTTTAGGGTCAAAAAGAAAATTGTTTAGTAGGGTTTTCAAAATGCAATATTTGGCAACACTGGTATTTGTCATGAAAAAAAAAACCAAAATAAGAGTGAATTGCATATAAAATTGTGGAACTTTAAAGTATCTCGAAAACTATGAGCCTGAGGACGGTATATGTGTATATTTTTTAATCCTGAGGACCTCCTATATCCATCTGTACCATCAAATCGCGGCGCCGAAAGAATCGTAATATTGCCATTAATTTTTTTATTATTTATTGAAAATAAAGCTTTATTTTAATTATTTTGTTTTAGTTAAATTCACTGCATTTGCAAAATAAGAATAGGGTTGCATACTAGCAAATAAATGGTATTGCCATATCTGTCTAGTTGTCAACAAAAGAAAATAAGCAAAAACTTTATACCCCAAATACATAAATGGAAATTCGCGCCGCGCTTCAAAAAAACTAACCCTGGTCGATCCAACACCGGGGTGTACAGAGTTCTTTCGCGTAGAACTCTTTTCTGCTACTTTTTTTCTTTTATATAAAATTGCTAAAGATTTTTGCGTTTTTCATTTATATATATGGAAATACCATTTAAATATTTGCTAATATGCAACCCTATTCTTATTGTGCAAATGCAGTGAATTTAACTAAAACAAATTAATTAAAATAAAGCTTTATTTTTAATAAATATAAAAAAAAAAATAATATACAGAAACTTTATAGTGGAGTGTTACTAAGTGAGAAGTGCATGATATAAGTGAAAAAGTTATTCATAATATACATATTATCAATTTAAAAGTTGTAAATTTTTTAACTTTAAATGCAAATATTTTTAAAACTATAAGTCAGCGGCAACTATAAATATTTATTCACGAAATCCGGGGGATGCTATTCTAAATCCCAGCCCTATAAGTATATGTAGATATTAGTGATGAGCGATATTTCACCACCGGTTATTTTTTCACTGTGATTGATTGAAACTGTGATTTGCGATCGCAGTTCGAACCTGTGATTTGCGATCACAGTTCGAAACTGTGAATAAATACAATAAACTTGTGAAACTGTGATTTTTTAATAATGTGATCACAATAGCAAATATCAGAAAAGTAACAACTTTCTTCAGGGTAAGTATATATATATGCGTATATGCTATGTTTCGTCATAGCGGTTTGAAGTTTTAAGTGTAACGTTCTTATAATTTGTAATAATGGCAGGAAATTTATCAAGGAAAAGAAGTGAATTATGGCAGATGTTTGAAGTGTTATATGAACCGTGTGCAAAATGCAATTTTTGCAAATCAAAAATTTCTCATAAAATATCTTTAACAAATTTAAGAAAAGATGTCCAGACATCCTACAGTGGAACTACCAGCTCAAAAGGTATATATGTAATATTATAATTTAACATTTTTTAATATAAAGTTATTAACTTTTGCTCCACTAATAGAAACAAGCAAATCATATTACAACTACTGTAATTCAAACCCTCTCTAATTCGGAAGCTCCAATAGATATTGATAATGAGCCAGGAACTTCGAGACAAATTGTTATGGTGCCAGAGGGAAGAGTTGTAAGTAAGTTTGAGCTCGTTGTAGAGTAAGTTTAAAAATTACTAATAATTGCTTCATTTTTAGCTACAACTTGTTTAAGACAAACAAAAATAACGGCGGGTTTTGACAGGACACAAATGTCTACGAATACAAAAAAGGCAATCGATGACGCACTACCTATGCTTTTTATAAAGGATTTACAGCCGTTTAGCATTGTAGAAGATGATGGATTCAGCGAATTTGTAAAAGCATTAAGGCCAGATTATCAGTTGCCTAGTAGGCATTCAGTTTCTAATACAATAATACCTGTATTGTATGAAACATGCCTTGAAGAAATGAAAGAAAAAATATGTGAAGGTTCCAAATTCTGCATAACAACAGATTGTTGGACATTGCGTAGTACCGTTAGCTTTATTGCCCTCACAGCTCATTTTCTCAATGCAAAATTTGATATGGGCAGTATACCATTGGAATGATGTCCAATGACTGAATCGCATACTTCAAAAAATTGAATTAATGGGAGTTACTGAGGAATGGAGAATCACTAATAAAATTTTGCTAGCGGTCTTTGACAATGCCTCCAATATTAAAAGTGTGATTCAGGACGATTTAAAGTGGCGGCATCTTGGATGTTTTGCACATATGCTCAATCTGATAGTACAAAATGCGTTAAGTAACGAGCAAGTGTGTATAAACACGGTCGCTCCCTGAATTGCTTTTTACTTCAGGAACGTTCGAGAATTCCGTGAAACGAAAATAAGCTGTATAGTTCAGTTTCCGTCCTTGACTCGAAGAAGCCAGACGTATCGCTCTAGTCACTCCCAGTCAGTTTGGATAGTTCGTTAGCGTGTGTGCATTACATATCGATATTCCTAGCTATTTATTTATTGCAATACTATTGAAAAAAGCTTGTGTAGTGATAAGTAAAGATAGTTGTATTTTATTCATATACCTCAAATAAATAAAACGGTAGAGGAGTTATCGAAAGCACAGTTTTTGAGGTAACGTAAATACAAAAATTCACGACTTATTTACCACGATGGGTTTTTAATTTTATCGAAAATTTAATGCAAAAAATATTAATAAAATAAAATAATAAGAAAAACAAAGCTGTAATACTTCTTAGTACGATGCACTATGATTATGAAATTTCTGATAAAGCTCACAAAATACCAGAAATGATTTTTGGCGTTGACACGATGGATCCACCCAGCGGTGAACGTGTAGATGGCCGCTGGCTTTCTTTTTCAACATCCTCGGCATTGCAGGTGTAGCTGCTTATGTCATCTACTATGAGATTAACAGCATGCTTCGCAAGAAAACAAACTGACGAAGACTTTTCCTCGACAATTGTCACAAGAATTACCAATGCCGATGATCGAAGAGCGAGCCCTGAATCAGCAAATAATGCCAAGCAACTCTACCAAAATCGCAGTCGAAAGTTTCTTTGAAAGGCCAATAGTAGAGGTGATACCCTGAAATGACCAACGTCGAGACGCCACTGGGAGAAGAGCTGTGTTACATTTGTAACGAGCAGCTTATTCGCAAACGCCTAAAGACATCTTGCGTTGAGTGCGATAAGCCCGTATGCGACCAGCATTCGGTGAACATTTCTAAATGTTTACATTGCAATAAGTAATTTTTAATTTTTCCTAATTTTTTAATTAATTCTTAAAATTTAGTTATTCAAATTTACTTGATTACTACTTATATTTCACTGTGCAAAAAGAAAAAAATTATTCAATTTTTTGTAACTTCATGTATTCAATTAAATTATTAGTACTAAATATATTAAGGGTATTCGTTTAAACGTATGGTAACATTATCGCATAAATTTATGCAAATACGCAGTGTGTTACATGAACGCACTTCAAATTCTTTGTGTAAATGCCACTTATGTATTAAACAGCTGTTTGGGTGTCAAAATATTAAAATGCCGAAAGATAGCGAATAAGCAAAATTTATTCAACTTTGGGAAAAAGCACTAGTATTTGATTTGTTAATGTTGGAGCTGTTTGGAAAACATGACGGTAATTGTTTTGCGACAATGCTAAATTTTTAAAGGCGCATATATACATAAATATGTAAATGATTTCAGAAATCCAACGCAAAAAGGAAGATGAAATTATGGAAGACTAGCTTTGCATTGGCAGCTGCTGCATATTTTAGATATGGATCTACATTTGTTCATCATTCTGTCCCAAAATCACCCAACTTTTTAATAGATGTATTACCGCATTTGGATGAAAACAGGTTTCGAGAAATTGTGCGAGTCAGCAAAACCACATTTGATTTTATCATTGATCTGATAAAGGATGACGAAGTGTTCAATGGTCCACGTTCATGTAAACAGTTCCCTATCCAGATTCAATTGGCTGTAGTAATGTACCGACTGGGTTCATGTGGAGAAGGAGCAATAATTACTAAAATTGCTTTGTTTGGTATTAGCGATGGTGGAGTAATACAAGTGAGCTATTTACATATGTATCGGTTAAAATTTGTGTTTCAGCTGTATTTTAAATTTCTCAATAGGTCATGACCAACAGAGTATTTGATGCAATTATTAAAAGGAAAACTCAGTTTCTGTTTTGGCCGGACCCTGTAGAGTGTAGAGCTTTAGTTGTTCAAACACTCAGTAAGCTACCACTTTGTGTTGGCTATAGAACGAAGATAAAATTGGCGGAAAAACCGACTGTAGACTGTGAAGCATATTTTTCTCGCAAGCATATACATATATTCACTGAAGGCTCAATGTGTGTGTAACCACAAACTAGTAATTCGTCAATTGGTATTGGGGTATCCCGGTAGTGTTCGTGACGCTAGGATATACAACAATTGCGAGCTGTCCACAAACGCCACTGAAATGCTAACAGGATCAGAGTGGTTAGCTGCAGAGAGTGCATATAAATTAACTTCAAACCTTATTACTCCTTTTAGAATAAACGCAACGGAAGGCACCTTGAATCAACGAATTCTGTTCAACAGAACGTTCAGTCAGTACCGAATAAGAATTGAGCATTGCTTTGGTTTATTGAAAGAACGTTTTAATAGCTTGAAAGAACTCAAAATTCAAATAAAGAGTGATAATTCGGTAAAGTTTGCATGCCGGTGGATATTAGTTTGTGCGATATTGCACAATATTATATTAAAAGAAAACGACGGTAGTTTTGATGTTGACGAAGAAAGTATTAGTGAAAACAATGAATCCGACGAGCCTGGGGATCAAAACTTACCAACAGTTGAAGGTGCATCTAAGCGCCTTTCATTTTAATCACAAATGGAAACTTAAAAATAAAGTATTGAAACTCATGTTTACATACATATCTTTAAAATCCATTAATATATGCTTTTATTTACAAGAAAAATAAAAAGTGCTTCTGGGCCTATTAACATTTAGTTACATTCACATATATGTATTTTGCTATGAGATCATTTAAATTTGCGAAAAAAGTACCATGTGAAATCTCTCAAAGTTTCACATTTATTTTGACTTTAACTTTAACTCTATTTCAAACATTTTAATGCGTTCTTCACTAGCAAGTTTCAGATTTTCAATTTCCAGTTTGGTTTCTTTTTCTAATTCAGTTTCAATTCTTTTCATTTCTAATTGATTATTCAGTTCAATTCTTTTCAACTCGACCTCATTCTTTTCTTTTTCTAATTCTATTTTCTTAACTTCTAATTCCAACCTTTTCTCCTGAATAAAAATCAATTTATTGAACGGGGCTTCACCCTTTCTTTTTTTTTTTTTTTTTTTTTGTTGAACTTCTAAAGTCCAACGAACTTTGTGGTGTGGAAGTTCCCGCGGCGGCGGCACTGCAATCGCTACTTATAGGTAATATTGGGTCAACTAAATCCTCACTATCGAGCGCACACAAGTCGTAGGAATCGATGGTATCGTTTAACGAACTATCAGCACAAGGAGAATCAGTCAGTACTTCAATGCTGTCAGTGCATTGAAAAATTACTCCAGGATTTACATTTTTGCGTTGCCCGAAGATAACTTCCAATAAGTTAAAGTTGGGACAAGTTTTGTTGACATGCGCTGATACGCTTGACACGTCACCTTTAGCGAGTAGTCCAGACCCAGTTTTGTTTTTCCAGGCTGCCGCGGCAACGTACGACGCTTTGAGATACCTCATTTTGCTTTTCATAGCTACGCAAAGGACAGATTGAAGTGCCGGTGTATTTTGCTGCAATTTTTCGTAAAACCTTTGGGAGGTCGGTTTCTGGTAGATATGCGTAAATTCGTGTTAAAACAAACATATGTACCTAAACATTTTCACTTTTCTAAAACCCTTACCTCAAAAGATTCTAGACTATCTTTAATTGCGTCGGATACTGTTTGCAACAGCTGCAGGGACTGCGACTCTGTCCAGCGATGGGCCGGTTTCAGCCGTAGGCGCTTTTGCTTTAACTTTTTATCCTGAAATATAAAACAATTGCAGCAATTAAATAAAATTTATGTTCCGAGCTTCATTCTTACCTTTTCCATTTTAATTTTCACAATAATATTCATCAGCTGGTCGTTTAGCAATATCGTAAATTTACAAGCGTTCTTTACACACTGACATTGGTGCGTAATGTGTTTAAATGAATTTCTATATAAGTTGCTGCCAGATTTTTACGCGTTCGTAAATATGTATTGTATGAAACCTTTCTGCCGAGGTAAGTCGAGAAATCGAAAACCAGCAAAATGAGCAACTTACAATTTCTGTACCTTCTGTCTCGAAACTCTCAATATGGAGTAAATTGGATACAAATATTGACACAAATAGACCTAAAGGTACCTGTACCTCGAGAGCTATTATAGAAATTCTGAGGTATTTGAAAGACGAAGTCATCAGCCGAACAGAAAATTCGTTAGAATAGTGGGAAACAAACAGTTACAAGTACCCATATCTGTCACCAATTGCGCACGAAAAATTAGCATCATCAGTGCCTTGTGAAAGGTTATTTTCTGCGGCTGGAATGATAATAAGTGAAAGGCGAACGCGTTTAGACGATGAAAAGGCTAAAATGCTAGTATTTTTAAATACGAATGTTAAAAACATGTAGTTATATACGTTTAGTCATTTGTAGAAACAACCAGAAGTTTCAATTGCTTATGGAATATTTTTATTTATAATAATTTAATTAAATTTTTAATTTTACTTATTGTTAAAACCAAATTAGAAAGCTTTTGTGATGAATTCAAAAAATTAATTTAGAGTACAAATTGAAACTTTTTTCATGGTTGCAATATTCATAAATATTTCAGGATTAAAAGTGGTATGGTTGGATAGGGCTGATGCTCCTGATTAAGAAAATATATAATTGTTGCCGCCGCAAACTTATAGTTCTCGAGATATTTGCATTTAAAGTCGAAAATTTTGCAAATTTTATCTTGCAATTTCTCAATTTTTAGTAATTATTTGTTTTATATTATGCACTTTTTATGCACTTACACTTCATTACATTGTTTCTACATATTAATATTTTATTAATTGTTTACATATTTGCTTAAAATAAGCATTTTATATTTTATACACTTTTACATGCACAATAACAAAATAGGGTTGTCGAAAAAATATCGATACGTCGATATATCGATATAATTTTTTTCAATGTAACAAGATTTTTGAGCGATATTTTTTGTTTCGATATATCGAGGTATCGATATAATTCTCTGCGAATGGTAGGCACCTTGTCGTGGTGCAGGGGCTTAAACCGCAGCGCAGCACGACATCTCCCAACCACCAAGGGTGATGCTGTATAGGATCTCTCCTGGGGGCTGGCGGAAGCCGCATGTGCGCGGTGACGAAGAGCTACCACCTCCTAATCCAGGGTGTTATGCGACCCGTGCCCATTGGATGATTTGCAGCCAGGAGGTGAATTCGGCTTCATTCGTACGGAGCCTTTCCAACACCGGGCCGCCTTGGGAAGTAACGCTGGCCTTACTGCGTCAAGGGGATCTGGCGCAGCGGACTTTTTGGACTCCCCTTCACGAAGACTAGACCGGGAGGCCCACAACACGGGCCAAACGGTCGTAAGACCAAGATGAACAAACAACAACAAAAACAACGGCAACGACTAAGGCAACGACAGTGGACAATAGCAGAAGCAGTAGTAGTACCGCTAGCAAGAGTGGCCCATGGGCTAAACGTAAGTTTAGCTTCATGGATGCGTTGACGCCGGAAGAACGGGAGCACTTTGAAGAGCACTCTCGCGACGACGACGATGTGCCCTCCTGCAGCGGAACTCAGCGCAGTGTGTCAACCGAGAGCACGGTAAGTCGCGCAAATGCTGCCCCCGCAACCCCCTCGAGCAGGATCGACTGCGGAGAGGAGGGTGGTTTCACGAAACTGGAATCTAGGGGTGAACGCAAAAGAAAACGGCAACGAGGGAACATCCCCTGTACCCCGAAGCCAGGACAGCCAGGACAGCCAGGAGGCCACGACGACACACGCAGAGTAGGAATTAGCGGGGTACCTGAAATTTCTAGAGGACGGCTTGTCACCGGAGTCAGCTGAAAAGAGGGCTCTGAGTAGGAGCAGTGGGAACAACCCCTCTCCCAACAGTGCACAACGCACAGGCACCAATAGTGGATCGGCTGCAACAAGGCACAGAAACCGAAGGCGTCGCCGAGCTCAAGCAGCCGCGTTGGAGGCACGGAATGAGGCAAGGCCGGCACCCCAAGGAGCACCCATGGAGAAAAGGAAGAGTGGCCAAATAACACCACAGGAGCCACCAAGGCCCAAGAGACCACGGGAGGACAAACCACAGGAGACCAGTGGAAAGCGTTCCAACCCCAACTAGCAGCAGTGTCTTGTGAATGCCTTGTCTATCGGCGTCGGCTTCACCGGCGCTTTCAATGGCATCTTCTTCAAGGACGGCATGCTGCTGGTCGACTGCCAAGATGAGAAGTCGGCCACCTGGCTGACGGAAATCACGCCAAGGCTAGAGGGTTGGAAGGGTCCGGCCCTGTGTGTTAAGAGAGGGGTGGTGGCGTTCTTCCCAAGAAGTGCAGACAAGGGCTACGACTGCGCGCTCAGTCTGGTGAGGAACCAGAACGAAGGTTTAAGTACCTCGGCGTGGAAGGTCGTAGCAAGCAGTGTTGAGGGTTCTGGGTGGAACCTCAACATCACGATGGACGACCAATCGTACAAGTACATCAGGCAGAAGGGATTTAGGCTGAATTTCCGCTTCGGTAAGATAATTGTGAGGCCATGGAGGCCCAAGGCTACGTCAGCAAGCCATGAAACCACGACGGGAATGACCGCAGCACCGGCTCCACCCTCAATCCGCCCAGCAGCGCATGAGGCGACTCCAGCTGTGGTTTCGGGTGGGCAAAGCGAGTCCCCCAACGAACCCATCTCGGCTGGACAGGTTGCGACCACCGCCGCAGATGTAGATGGAAGCAACAAGTTCCCTAACGAGCAGGAAGGCATGGCGTCCACCCAAGTGCTTCTGGTGGGGCTGGAGATGCAGGTTGATGAAGCGACGGCGGACGAGGACTTGTCTTTCATCGAGCCCTTACAATAAGCTCCAGAACCGGCATAGAAGTGGCCCAGGTGAACCTACATCACGCATCGGCGGCCTCGGCGGTCATCGTGAAGAGGTTCATTTCGGATAACCTTCTAATCCAGGAACCTTGGGTGTTCAGAGGAGAGGTAAGAGGCCTCAACTCGAGGAGCAAGGTAAGCTGGGATCTCTCTAGCGAGAGACCCCGTTCTTGTGTTAGAGCCGATATAGACTTTTTCTGTATTTCAGAGTTTCTAACGCAAGACCTAGTGGCGGTACAGGTGAAGGACAAGGAAGGATCGGACTTCATCCTCGGATCCGCTTACTTTCTGGGAGAGACAGCCACAGCACCCAAAAGAGCCCTCACTGTCAGATCACAGGATCATTTGTTTTCTATAAGGGTAATAGTCGGGGACCGACCTCCGACTCGTACCCCTAGGAATACGAACTGGGGTATTTTCAGAGTTGGACTGGAGAGCAAACTGGGAGTCATAAACCAGTCCATTGTGGACGCCTATCACTGTGCCTATCAACTGAAAACGACCACCAGCAAACAAAGCTGCCCCTGGTGGTCCAGTAAACTCTCAGCCCTTAGACTAAGGGTGCGTAGGCTGTTCAACAAAGCCAAGCACAAAGGTAGCTGGGAGGACTACAAACGGCACCTAACAGCCTACAACAAGGAGATTAGGCTTGCCAAGTGAAACAGCTTCAAGAAATTCTGTGATAGCGTCTCCTCGACCCCGGAGGCAAGACTGCACAAGGCGTTGTCGAAGGGTAAGACGGACACAGTTTTCTCCCTTAAAAGACAAGACGGGACCTATACGACAAGCGCGGAGGAGAGGGCAGAAACCCTCCTACAAACGCACTTAACGGAGAAAGTTCAAGCTGACCTAACCCCAACCTCGGTCACACGTAGGCCGGATCGCTCAGACTAGCTGACTGCAAGGAACCTGTTCACTGCAGACTCAGTCAGGTGGGCACTGGCCTCCTTTTAAAGCTACAAGTCACCGGGAGTGGACGGCGTCTTCCCGGCCCTTCTGCAGCAAGGTATGGACATCCTCCTACTACACCTGCTGGGATTGATGAGAGACAGCCTGGCGTTCTCGTATATCCCTGAGCCATGGAGAATCGCCAAAGTAATTTTTATCCCCAAGATAGGGAGGAGAGACTATTCGCTGGCCAAATCGTTCTGGCCTATAAGTCTGACTTCCTTTATGCTGAAGGGGATGGAAAAAGTAATAGACAACCATATCAGATCGGAAGCGCTGAAGATCGCACACCTACATGCCGGACAACACGCGTACAGAGCGGGTAGATCCACAAACTCTGCTCTGTACCAACTC
The DNA here is from genome assembly GCA_027475135.1 of Bactrocera correcta. Classification (NCBI taxonomy): domain Eukaryota; kingdom Metazoa; phylum Arthropoda; class Insecta; order Diptera; family Tephritidae; genus Bactrocera; species Bactrocera correcta. Next base: position 69,766,203 of record CM050326.1, read on the forward strand.
ACGTCCGAGCTGCAGGACTCGCTGGATAACGGCGAGGTTGCGACCCGCGCCTTCCTTGATATTGAGGGTGCCTTTGATAATGCATCCCACACTAGCGTGATCAAGGCACTCGAGAGAATAAACGGCAACCCCCAGATACGCAGATGGATAGAAGCCCTTCTGCGCACTAGGGTTGCAGAAACAACAGTGCGAGACAGTAAGATTCGTCTAGGCACCACGAGGGGCTGCACACAGGGTGGCGTACTGTCCCCTCTGTGTTGGTGCCTGATAGTAGACGAACTACTCGAGTTACTCACAAGCAATGGAATCCGCTGTCAAGGGTACGCGGACGACATTGTCATAATGGCGAGAGGCAAATTTAAGAACACCCTCTGTGACATTGTTCAAAGGGGCTTAAACTTGGCGAAAGGATGGTGCAGCACGGTAAGGCTAAACATTAATCCAGCAAAAACCACCGTAATCCCATTCACTAAGCTGAGATCTCTTCCGGGCCTGAGGTCCCTAACAATTGGAGGCACAGAGGTAGAAATGTCTAAGGAGGTCAAATACCTTGGCCTCACCTTGGACTCAATGCTGAAATGCAGCAGGCATTTGGACCTAACGCTGTCCAAAGCAACTAGAGCACTTATGGTTTGCAGACGTCTGGCCGGCAGATCATGGGGATGCAAGCCAAGTATCATTAGATGGCTGTATACCATGGTTGTAAGGCCCATAGTCACCTACGGAGCGGTTGCCTGGGCCACCAAAGCAGCGCAGCCCTCTGTGATTCAGAAACTGTCAAAGCTGCAAAGACTTTCATGTGTCTGTGCTTCGGGGGAAATGCGCACATGCCCCACGGTGGCACTGGAAGTCATACTAGAGCTTACACCGCTGCATCAGGTGACCAAGCTAGGAGCAAAGCACACAATACTGCTAATGTCAGCAGAAGACTGTGGAAGAGGGAAAATAATGTCCTCTAGACAGATGGACTCTCTAGCGGAAAGCACACCGCTAGCCCTCCTCCCAAGGGACGGCACAATGAAGAAAATAAATCTCAAGAAAAATTTCAAAGTAACTCTAGGCAGCAAGAAGGAATGGAATGATTCCATGCTGGAAAGGCTGTTAGCAGACAGTACCATTCAGTGGTACACTGATGGCTCGAAAACACCGGAAGGTATTGGGGCAGGTATTGCGGGCCCGCGTACTAAGCTGTCCATACCTATGGGCTGCTTCCCTAGCATCTTCCAGGCTGAAGTTCTTGCCATCAGTCAATGCGCTGAAATCAACCTCAGCCGCAACTATCGCAACCAGCGCATAGCTATTCTCAGCGATAGTCAAGCGGCATTAAAGGCGATCTTATCATACGAGACCAGATCGCTTTTAGTTGAAGAGTGCATAGGAAGGCTTAACCGCCTGTCCTTGGGCAACATTCGTTAGTTGACTCTCGACGCGGATAGACGTGCGTGCGCATCGTTGCGATTTATTCAAAGTGTTTTTTTTCGGTGACTTTTGCGATTTTGGCGATTCTCTTTTGTGCGGTTATTTGTTTACGCGATTGGCTGGCACCGTTATTGCCTGGCGCGCGTGTGTAGGGGTACGGTGGAATTGTTTGTGCGATCGTGGTAGCGTGGGTTAGTGACCGCGAGTGGTTTTGTGCGGGTACACATTTTTTGTACAATTTGTGCATTTTTTGTGTACTAACTCGATAGATATAGCGGTAAGTAATTTTATTTATAATTACTTTATATACGGACAACGTGGTCATCCACGTTGTTGTTATTGGCGGAAGTTTCGCACGGTTCCAGTCTAGCTCCGTGTTGTTGGCACTCTTGCTGACTGGACTGCCCGCCAGTGGTACTGTGCTGAGCATCTGGCGTTTAGTTGGCTCGGTGTCAGAAGGATCTGGACAGGTTTGCCCAAAGGGTGCTGGCGTCTGTCCGGTGTTGACCAACGGTCATACCAGTGAACCGTTTAGCCCACGGTGCGATTCGGCTCAGCGCCATATCGGTCGACTCTCGGACCGTTTCGGGGACATTGTCCGTCCGGCGGCCAATTAAGTGGCCCTAATCCGACCAAGGGTTGGGGTTGTGGGCTGTGCCACTGCGGGCTCGCTATAATCGACCGTTTGGGTGGTCGCTGCTATTGAGCGGGCCTTTGCGTGGGTCGCACTTTTCAGCGCGTTCAGACGCAGACACCTGGAGAGCAGCTGCTCCAGTATCTTTCTGTCCGTGAGCCTTCTGCGCTAGTGGTACGCCAGCGGATCAGTTCGACTGGGGGTTAGTTGGGCAGCGGGATGCCTCGTGTACGCATTAAGAGGACGAAGGCCCTCGCTGGAAGCGGAGAATCTGCCGTTTCAACAGTCGTGGATGATTCCACGTCGGGAGGCGAGGGTGAAACGACGGGAGCGGTGAGGTCTCCACCGCGGAGCAAGGCGCGTTTGGGGTCGCCGCGTAAGGAGATGGAAAGCGAGGGAGGGAGCGGGAGTTGTGGCGGGAGTGCCAACGTGGCCTCCGCTGAGAAGGCGGTTACGCGTGCGGGGTCGCCGCGTAACGTTGGGGAAAATGCGGGAGGGAGTGGGAGTGCCATCGTGGCCTCCACCGAGAAGGCGGAAGCGCGTGAGGGGGAAGGCGAGGGAAGTCGTGGTGGAAAGGCCACCACTGCGAAAACGGTTGCCCCACCGTCAAAGACGGTTGGCAAAGAATCGGGTTCCGGGCGTGCCAAAGAGGCCGCAAAAAAGCGGGAGTGCTCGCGGGGGGCAGTTGTTGTTGGGGGTGGGGCAGTCAGCCATGTCGCGGCTGCAAAACGAATAACGGGGGAATTAAATGAGTTGGTGTTTGACGCCAAAAACTTTGATGTTGGGGCCGCGAAGGGGCTGATGGAGCTTGCCTCAAAATATGAGGCGCTTCTGATGACGGTCATAACCGAGAATGCCCACCTTCGCGGTCAGGTAGATGCCCTTAGGGGGAGTTGTGGGAGATCCTCCTCTTCGGCGCCGAGCAGGTTAATGCCGGCTCCGTCGGCACCGATGCCTGCGCCCCCAGCACCTGTGCTTGAGGCAATCGCACCGGTGACGCCGAAGCCTGTGGAGACCTGGTCGGTCGTGGTCAGGAGTAAGGGGCCCGCAACTTCCTCTAAGGAAGTTATTCAGAAGGTGGTGAAGGAGGTGGGCCCCTCACTTGGAGTGAGGGTCCACGAGGTTAGGCCGATCAAGGGTGGTGGGGCGGTTATTCGTACTCCCTCTGTTTTAGAGAGAGAGAGAGTGGCGAATAACAAAAAATTCGGGGAGGTGGGGTTGGACGTCTCTGTCAACCGGAAGTTGGGTCGTCGGGTGGTAGTCCAGGGGGTCCATACGGAGATCCCTCATGAAGAATTCATGGAGGAATTACTCCGGCTGAACCTCCAGGACTTCAGCCCGGCATCCCAGAGGACTGACGTAAGGATGGTCAGTCGTCCCTGGAAGGTGGCTGCTGACGGTAGCACCAATGTCGTTCTTGAGGGTACGGACAAATTGATGTCCGCCCTCTTGGAGGCAGGTCGGTGCTACATAAAGTGGTTCTCCTTCAGGGTGCGACCGGACAGCCCCGTCGCTGGATGCTTCCGTTGTATGGGATTTCACCATAGGGTGGCTGAATGTAGGGCTAGATCGGATGTCTGTCGGAGGTGCGGTCAAGAAGGCCACAAAGCTGCCAGTTGCGTCAATGCACCGCATTGTCGCAACTGTGAGTTTAAGGGTAGGCCAGCTGGGCATCTGATGATGTCAGCTGTCTGCCCTATTTATTGTGGCATCGTTGAGCGCGCCCTCGCCAGACACTGATGGGGGGATTATCCAGCTCAACTGTCAGGGCTCTTATGCCGTAATGTGTGAGTTGGGGGGTTGTATGGTTGAGGGTGGGTGCAGTATTGCTCTACTCCAGGAACCCTACGCCACCAATGGTGTGGTTCGGGGTCTTCCTGGGGGTTTTAAGGTCTTCACTGACCTTAGAGCTAACGCTGCAATAGTTGTGAATAATCCACGCTACGATTGCGTAGTTGTGGATTCTTCACAACTGGGTATATGTGTAGCGGTAGAAGGGGAGTTCGGTAGGATGTTTGTCGCTAGTATTTATTGTAAATATAGCGAGCCCCTAGAGCCCTACCTGGGCTACATGGATAAGCTACTACTACTTGCGAGTAGTAGCCCAATTATCCTAGGGTTGGATGCGAATGCCACGTCCTCGATGTGGTTTAGTAAGGTATCCCGGCATTCGTCTGGATACCAAAGCCACAGTCGAGGCGAGGCATTAAGCGAATGGGTGGTGGCTAATAGCCTCCACGTCTTGAATGAGCCGAGCGAGTGGTATACGTTCGATGGGCCTGGGGGCGTGAGCGACATTGACGTGACGCTTATGAACGAGGCAGCAAGTAGGGCTTTTAGTGTTAGTTGGGCGGTTAGGGGAGGGTGGGGATTGAGTGACCATAATTTGCTTCAAATTGTGGTTACCCCTCGATCTCCTCCCTCACCTTATGAGAGTCCATTGCGGCGATGGCGTACCGCTGGTACTGACTGGAACCAATATGGGCTCTCGGTTAGGGAAGCGATACTTAGTATACCGCTTAGAGAGTTTGAGGAGTTGGGGGTCGACGAGCAAATTGCTCGTCTCTATGAAGTTGTTTGGGGGACAAATGATAGGGTCTTTGGTAGGTATGAGTGTTCCAAGATTAGTAAAATTAAATGGTGGACGCATGAGTTAACCTTGAAGAGGAGGACTGTCAGGCGTTTGAGGCGAAAGTTTCAACGTGCTCGACGGTCCAATTCTGATAGGCTGTCCCAGCTTAGGCGGGAATTTAGTTGTGCGGATAGGGAATACAAGGAGATGTTAGTTAAAGTTAAGGAAGATGAGTGGAGGAGCTTCGTTAGGGAAAATAGGAACGACCCCTGGGGTCAGGTCTATAGGATCTGCAGGGGTCGTAGGAGGGAGGATATCACCTCTCTTCGCGTCGGTGACACTCTGTTATCGTCGTGGAGAGAGTGTGCGGGGGTTTTGTTAGGTGCGTTCTTTCCTAGGTCGGAGGTGCAGGTTCCTCACGCACAAGAGGTGCCTGTCCCTCCATTAGATGATGGGGAGTTGGGGTAGGCCTTTGGCCTGGTTAGGTCTAAACGGTCCCCAGGTTTTGATGGTTTGAACGGAGAGATGTGTAAAAGCTTATGGAAGTTCATTCCGGAATACCTGGAGGCCATTTATAATAAGTGCGTCTGGGAGGGATACTTTCCACGCGAGTGGAAAAGTGCTAGGGTTGTTCCTCTCCTGAAGTCCCCTGATAAGGTCAGGAGCGATCCTCGATCTTATCGGGGCATCAGTCCCCTTCCAGTACTTGGAAAAGTGCTGGAAAGGGTCATGGTGGAACGGCTTCAGGAGCTAACGCGGGGTATGTGGTCGGATAGGCAGTTTGGGTTCAGGAAAGGACGCAGTATAGAGGATGCGTGGTTTTTTGTTCAGAATGTCGTTAGGGAGAATGTCAACAAGTATGTCCTTGGCATATTTGTTGACTTCAAGGGGGCATTTGACTACCTAAGCTGGGATCGAGTGTTGCAACGGCTGGAGGAGCTTGGCTGTCCGGAAATTACTCTTTGGCGGAGTTATTTTTCGGACAGAAAGGCCTCTCTGGTCGGCATGAATGGGAGTGTGGAGATTGGAGTTGTTCGAGGCTGCCCGCAGGGTTCCATCTGTGGTCCATATATTTGGAACCTTATGATGGACACTCTGCTTGGGCAGCTCGAGCCACTCTGTAAATGTTGCGCGTATGCGGACGACCTTCTTCGTTTGGTTGAAGGTCGCTCGAGGTTGGATTTAGAACGGGCGGGAGGAGATCTCTTAGAGATCGTTAATTCTTGGGGTTTAGGTGTGGGGGTTGACATATCGATGGACAAAACGGTGGCAATGCTGCTGAAAGGTAGATTGTCGCCGTCTCGTCCACCGATTGTCCGTGTGAACGGGGTCAGCATCAGATATGTGACGGAAGTCAAGTATCTGGGGTTGACCATAAGTGAAAGGTTGTGTTTTACTCCACACTTTGCGAATGTGAAGGAGCGACTGCAGGCAACTGTAGGCAAAATACGACGTATTTTGAGGAGCGATTGGGGTCTCGGACGTCGTGCTGTCCGCACTATATATCGTGGCTTGTTTGTGGCCTGTGCCACATATGGAGCCCCTGTATGGTGGGAGGCAGCCACGACTGTCTTGGGGTCTCAAAAACTCCTCTCAATACAGCGTTGTATGATGCTTGCTTGCTTGCCTGTATGTCGCACCGTCTCAACGGATGCGATGCAGGTGTTATTAGGTGTACCCCCTCTTGACCTGATTGTCATACAGCGAGCTGTTGCATTCAGGTTAAGAAGGGGTTTGAGTGTGTCATTGCTGCGGAACGATTGGATTTCCGACGATGATGTGGAGAGGGAGGGATATCTAGGGAGCAAGAGGCTTCTAGATGATAGGGTTAGATGTAGGTGGCAACAACGTTGGGACAATAGTCCTAACGGCCGAGTGACGTACGAGTACATTCGGGACGTTAGATTCGTTGAGGATAACCCAGACTTCAGATTCTGTCTGAGTCTGGGTTTTCTGCTTACGGGGCATGGGCCTCTGAATGCATTTTTGCATCAGAGGCACCTATCAGATACGTCAGGGTGTTTTTGTGGGGCGGGGTTAGAAAATTGGTCGCATTTAATTGCGGAGTGCCCGATGTACTCGGACATTAGGGATCTGGGTGGTATGGGGATTGTGGTTGAAACCCAAATCGCGGGAAGAACTGACCCTGTCAGTTGAATGTGGAGTTGCATTGCAACCGGGTGCCGGACCCACAGCACGGCAGAGGTTTTAGATGGGCCTCGAACCCTACCAAGGTGGTTAGTGTGTCCATTCCACACTGCCAATTGGTACTGAAAATGCTTAGCATTCTCAGGGCGCTGATCAACGCATTAATTTGATCCGCTGTGCTTTTGAGCGCCGTGGAGTAAGGCTGTCGTCAGCAGGTACCCACGTAAAACACACCGGACGTTGTCCTTGGGCAACCGGGTGCACCTAATTTGGGTACCAGGGCACAAGGGAATGAGAAGGCCGACGAACTGGCCCGCACGGCGGCAGCGTCCAGGATGTTGGGACCAGAGCCGTACATGGCAGTAGGACCCCACACTCTTAAGGAGCTGCTCCGCACGGAGGAGAGAGAGCGGTACTGGCGGCAGGCAGCAAGCATGCGCCACGCCAAGCTGCTCCTAGGCGGGTATAACCTCTCCAGGTTTAAAGAATTAATTAACCTCCCCCGTGAGAAATTCCGTCTCCTCGTCGCAGTCTACATAGGGCACTGTAAGCTCAGGAAGCATCTGTCCAACTTGGGCATGGGCTCTTGTGCTAACTGCCGGTTCTGCGACCTGGAACAGGAGACACCAGCACACCTAATCCTAGATCGCACAGCAATCTGTGGAAAAAGGCTTAAGGCCCTGGATTCCATCTATATCAGCAGGGATCACATCACCTCACTAGCACCCGATAAACTAGTGGAACTGTTCAGGTTGCTGGGGCTCTGGGAGGTCATGTGATATAGGAGAGGGCACAATAGACCCTAGGTCGCGGTGCAGAACCTCAATATTTTAATCTATCTATCTATCGTTATAATATTATTTTTACAAAAGGATTGTGGGCACACTGTTCGTCAGTCATTCCTCTTAAAAATTCACAGTTTCAACTGAATACTTAATTAGTACTTTCAAGAAGCGTAACTTATTTTTCAGACGCCAAGAAGAGTGCAACTATTCAAAAATTAGCTTCAACAAATAATAAGTACAAGTGTTGACTTTAATAAAAGTAATCTTAATTTTTACAACACAGAAGTGAAAAACAGTGAATACGGAAAAGAACAGTGCGCCATTCCACGATAAAACAAAACATTTTTTATATATTTTTTCTCAAATACAACAAGTGAAGTTTAATTCGACAAACCAACAGTGAGACATTCAACAAGTGAAGACACATTTCGATCAATAACAACAACACGGGATAAAGGAATTATAATCCACTGCACGTAATAACACTTGAGTTAACTAATCTAGCATTACATATATTTACACATTAATACAATTAAATTGGCTTTAATAAAAGTAATTAAGTAATAATAAGAATTTATTTACACATTTAAAAAATAAGCATCACCATGCGTTTTTGCAACTTAAAAATAATAACGCAAGGTCAAGTAAAGTGGATATTACACCAAGAACCAGTTCACCCGTTTCGTTTACTAATTCAACTAGTACCGTTACTAATAAACCTGCTGAGATAGAAAATAACCTCATGGAATTGTCTGAATCTGCGATTTACGATGATACTGGTGTAAGTATTTTATTTGTGTAAGTTTGTAGCTTTAGAATCTAAATATTTGTTCTTGTTCATAGCCAAAACTAGTCACCTAATAATGTGTAATTTCATTTTAGTGTTTTCACTTAACCTTAATACTATTTATGACGACAAGTGTAATGAAATATATACAAAATGTTCAATATTTTTTTTCAGACTGAATTCTCCAAAGGTAGTCAGAGTAAAGACTTGTGGAAACAGATTACACTCATAGATGTGTTTGAAAGAAGTTCAGGCTATGAAGGTATTTTTTATTGATATCAAATTGCTGTATTGTTAATTTTTTAATTCATAAGAATGCTCTTATTTTATTTAATTTTTTTCGATTTAGCAGAGGGTCATAAAACAAGCCAAATAAATCAAGCTTTGGTCTACATGATTTGCAAAAACAACATGCCTCCATCTTGTGGAAAATCAGGATTGAAAAGATTTATAAGCGTCATTTGCCCACGCTATAAGGTTTCATCACGAACTACAGTAAGTGAACTATAATATAAAATTATAATCCGTTCCCACGACAGTCGGGTCTACGAAGCCGGAACGGACCCGGATTTTTATCCGGCCACGGACTGTCAACTAAGCAGAATTTGTGCCGTTACAACAACAACAACAACATAAAATTATTATCTTATCCTTTTTATTTTTAAATGTTATTTTATTATTCATTTCTCACTACAGATAACTGGCTTAATGGAACAACGATATGCCACTACCAAAGCCATTGTAAAACAAAAATTAAGTGAGATAAATAATATAGCTTTAACAAGTGATATATTAACTCTCATGAACTCGACACGAAGTTTCATCGTAGTAACAGCGCATTTTCTTAACACAGCAAATAACTACACTTCTGAATCTGAACATGAGATGGTGACATTGACAGCACGAAGTATGTATCAGGTAAGTAAAGTATAAAATAAATGCATCAAATTAAAAAAAAAATAGTAAATTATAAAAAATTTCATAAAGTGGACTAAAATTGGTTTTCTTTCCTGTAGGCACACACTGCTGATTTTATAAAAGAATGCTTTGAAAATATTACCGACGAGTTTTCAATAGAAAAGAGTTGCATCTTATCAATTACCACTGATGGTGGTGCTAACATGGTTGCTGCAGTGAAGAAATTTTTGGAAGATGGAAAAAGAACTCCTTGCATGGCACATTTGTTGAATTTAATAGTGGATGGCGCAACAAGAGATAATGCACCAGTTCTTCAAATTGCCATCGGGTCTGTGAACGCAATGGATGATTTGCGAGCAGAACAAAAGGGACAAAGGAAAGAGGGAGAAGAATTAACACTTATACAATCAGTAAGCGCAAGGTGGAATTCTTGTCTTGATATGTTGGAAAGATTCATTATCAGCTATTGTGGCTAAGATTTTGGCAACCAGGCGGAACGCACCTGATATGATAACTTCTTCAGAGTTAGGTGTCATACGAGATCTAACAATATTGCTTACCCCATTTTAGCAAGCTACTGAAGAAATTAGCGGCGATCAGTACGTGACTTCAAGTTTGGTGATTCCCATTGCAAACTTACTTCAGAAAGGTCTTGAACAGCAAAACCTTTCACCGAATTTGGTATTGCAGTTCAGAAGAGTTTGCTGAATTTAGTTATTGCAAAACCAGAACCACTAGAGCGACATTTACATCTGGCCAAAGCAACAATTTTAGACCCACGCTTTAAGCGTATTCATTTCAGTTCAGCGCTAGCTGTTTCCACTGCAATAACCGAACGGTCAAAAGAAATACGTTTTGAGCATAGGCGTTGAGGACAACTTTCGCTTGAACTCAGACCCACTCGCACTACCATAATTCCAAATTCCGATAAATCTTCGCCGTCGTTGTGGTCCGGATATGAAAAAATTATGATAGATATTGCTGCAGCTTCAACAAACTCTTTACTTTCAACTTCAACCAGTGATGGTATGCCTAGCGAACTAAAGCAATATCTAGATCAGCCTATAATACCCAGAAAAGAGAATCCAACAAAATTCTGGTTTGATTGTCGTCATTTTACCCCAGTCCTTTCCGACATAGCTCTAAAGTATATGATATCGAAGAGAGTGGCATCTGCTGTGAATCTCGCAGTACCCAATAACAGAAGTCGGCTTACAGCCGAGCACGTAAATCAAAGAGTTTTTCTTATGTCAGTATCAGATAAATATTGGTTTGATTAATAAATAATTCATATTCTAATTGTTGTTCTTTATGTCGGTATCAGGTAAATATTGGTTTGATTAATAAATAATTAATGTTTTAATTGTTATTCTTTATGTCAGTATCAAATAAATTTTGGTTTGATTAATAAATAATTCGCGTTTTAATTGTTGTTCTTAATTTATTAACAATTATGTCTATTGGTTAGTATTTATCTAGTAAAGTAAGATGATTAAAGTAGATGAGGTCAAATATTTTTTTTTTTTTTCATATCATACCGATATATCGATACATCGATATTTTTAAATAAAAATATCAATGTCGATATTGATATATTCAAAAATCACCGATACAATATATATCGATGCTTTATTCCATTACCGACATCCCTTTAACAAAAGCATTCTGTGTTGACAGCTATTAAGTGTTGCCAAAATTACACGTTGATCAAACGAATAAAAATGAATATAAAAACTCAAACGCAGAAAACAAATAACATCTGAAATAAATTTTCGGAGAATGTTTAGTTTAGTATCCCATTTTGAAGAGGTTTTGCGCAAAGGGGGAGAGGGCTGGGGGCTTGCATTCAAACATTCATTGTCCACAACATGAAACAAAACTTCAATATAGTGTTGACTAATTTTTACGTTGCTAAGTATCTGTAACGTGCTACATATGCCGTCACCACCAATACCCTTTAACATCACAACATTGTTAATTCTTTTACCAACTAATTTGATACTTTTTGTTTATTTAATGAACATTCCGCTCCAGAGTCGAATGTTGTTATAAACGTCTGACCATGATGAATCATCTCTCCTTTGGGCTCAACAACTTCGCATAGCTCCACTCTTTTCGTCTGGTGTGTATCCTTGACCTTATCCATTTTGAACTTACTGCAATGTGCTGAAATATGACCAAGTTCACCACACTTAAAGCAGGTTACATTCGCTTTTTGCTGGTGGCCAAATGCACTCCTTCCGCTACTATTCATAACATGAGACGAAGGATGATCTTGATGCTGTCTAGCTCGACATTCCATCATCTTGTGGCCTAATTTTCCACAGAAATGGCATTTGATTGTTGAAAGTTTCGGACGCTTTATTTCAGGTGAACACATTTCTTCTTGCAGATTTTTCTTCCTTTTGTTGAACGTGAATGCTTTAAGCTCGGTTTGTAATTCACTTCTGGTGCCCATATTTGAAGTAAAGGTTAGGCGCTGCAATCTGTTATCAACATGAGCCATCTTCGCAAGCGTCACCGAAACTGCAATTTCCTCCAAGTCCATGTCGCGCCATTTTGTGATAAGTGACGTCATCATACGACTAGCATAATTGGAGAGGCACTCGCCATCGGTCGGACAATTAGCTAACATTGACAGAAACATAGCCGCTGGCGTCTCTACACTACCGAAACGCTGCATGAAAAGCTCTTTAAATTCGTCCCAAGTTATGTCAGGATAACACATTTGAGAAAGCCACTGCGACGCACTTCCTTCCAACGATGCACTCAAGGCCATCATCAACGCACTGCCTTTTACGGTATTTTCCGTCAAAATTATACTTACTGTGGAACACCATGCCGACACGTCGGCGCCATCAAGGTCTGCGTTAAATTTTGGTAGCGTAATTGTTTTTTTATTCGTTGTTTCGGGTGTCGATGATTGGACGGCCTTGATAAGTTCAATCAAATTTTTGTTTTGCATCTCCCATGCAACTCGCCATGGCCCATCTAATTCGTTAGGTAGCGAGCCAGATCCCACTTTTGATGTTGCAGCAAGATCGTCGTTTTGGGACATCGTAGTAGCGCAGCGAGTTTCGGTTTTTCTGTTTGTTCACTTGTACACTTTGGTCACTTGTTCACTCACTAAGTTCACTTGCACACTTTGGTCACTTGCTCACTCACTAAGTTCTAAAACTCAACTGAAGAAGGAATCTTTCTGTGCTTGCCACCGAACCACGCTCGACGACAGCGTCGCCACGCTGTCGTCCCGCTAAAACGGTACTCCTTGAAGAGACGACATGCAGCAAACGCACTCGATGGTGGCGTCGCCACGCTGTCGCCCTGCTAAAGCGGTACTTCTTGAAGCGACAACCAATCACAGCACAATTAACGGCTGATGGAATAATGAGAACTTAGTCTTCTAATGAAATTCCCTAAACTGTATACACACACGCAAACCAACATCCACACACCATTAGGGTGCGCCGACATATGTATGCCATAGAAATTCTATTGGTGCAAATATGGAAATGATAACGAAATAATGCGAATATGCATATTTCTTGAAGGTCATCAATTTTCTTTGAAGAAATGAAGTTCATTTGATACATCTTCACTTTGTAATAGTCGAAATAAATATAACTTTTTTGAAATAATTTAAAAATAAAAAAATATAATTAAATTATTTTGTACCTAATTTATCACGATTTTGTAAAAAAAATTAAAATTTTTATAATTTTTTTGAAAAAATGGTTCATATGATACAATATAAGTATGCATATGTGATACAGAGAATGCTTCTTTACATTCTCTGTGTGACTTTGTATATTTTTCTTTAAAGCATTTCTGTTTATTCATTCTCGCATGAATTCAGTCGTTTTACATATGTTTCTGCCTTTGAAAGTGCTCATTTCTGCTAAATAGTAGCGGAATGGTGAAATTCCGTGTCACGATCTTATAAGTTCTGTTAGCCGTCCAATCGAACATCATACAGATTTCGATTTGCACCTTCTCTATGTTTTATGTTCTCTGGCTGTGTCTACATGCCACCTCTCTCAAACTTGGATTCCTATACTAATCTACTTACACTACTCTCTTTTATAAACGATAAATTTAAAAATGCAAAACTATTACTTGTAGGCGATTTCAATTTGCCTAGTAGTGTCCCCCGGGCGGACTGTGAAAGGATTCTCCAAGATGGTTTAGCTTTACTTGATTGCACTCAAGTAAACACTGTTAAAGTAATATAGAAATTAGTGTTGATAAAACCCTACCATTTGTTGAAGAGGACAAATATCATCCGGCCCTCTCTATCAGACTTAATTTTCAACCTAATCTTACATCACCGAGTTCACCTACATACTCCTTCAAGAAAGCCGATTATCATAATCTCAACTTTTTTATGACCAAGTTAACTGGGTAGGAATGTATGAAAAAGACACTATCGACAATGAAGTTGCTTGGTTTTATAACAAGCTAGAGGAAGACATTACCCTATATGTGCCTGTACATAAGAATTATGTCAGTTATTACCCTAATTAGTTCTCTTTTGGACTTATCAACGAAATTAAGCTCAAAAACGCGGCTCACTCACAATACAAAAACTCTAATAACCAACGAGATTATGCTCGCTTCAGCATGTTAAGGCGTGATTGCAAAACTTTATGTATTGAATGCTACAGAAAATATGTTGACAAAATAGAGAACATGGTTCAGTCTGACACAAGTGCGTTCTGGAAGTTCGTCAAGGATAAGAAGCACAATAGTGTGAACATTCCATCGAGATGTCATGGCTCGATCAATCTGCTACCACTGGTGAATCAATCAGTAACCTGTTTGCCTCATACTTCAAAACAACATTCACTGATGATGACAATAATGATCGAATTAACAAAAATACAGTGATCAATGTCCCAAAAACCAACCTCGATAATCTAGAAATCAAATGTGAAGATGTTCTCAAACAATTACTCAAGCTGAACCCTAACAAAGGTGCCGGACCTGACGGTATACCAAATGTTTTCCTTAGAAACTGCGCTACTGTGCTCTAAGAGCCTATCACTCACATATTCAATAGATCTTTGCAGCTTGGCACCTTCCCTAGCGCATTAAATTTTTTATTCCAAATTTTTATTATATTTTCAGTATAATATATTACATTGAAACAAGCGCCGCAGTATATAAGACCTACCATTTTGATTCGTTGGGTTATTACTGTCTTCCTTTAGTGCCTATTTTCTTCGTCGTTTGACAGTTCATATTCAGTAATTTTGCTTACATTTCAAGGAACAGTATAACACGTAATTAAAGGCTGTTTTATTTATTAAATTGTACATAACAGTGCAACTTAAAATTCATAATTTATCATTAAATCAATTAAATATATTTCAAAGAATGTGTATGTGTTAAACTGGTTTAATTTTTTGCAAGCAGTGCAACAAAAACTTGAAAAGAGAGCCATTCTTTGAGGAAATGTGAAAATGTGCGTTTTTTGTTTACTTATATCTAAAAACCAAATTAACATTTAACAATAAATTTACATTTAAACCACAGTTTAATTCATTGGCTATCCGTGCTATATAAATTTAAAAAAATCCGTGCACGCATTTAAGAGGAATAAGCAGTGAAAATGAGATACTAAACTAAACCCAACCCAAATTTTCCATTGTAATAAAAAAAGATTTAAGGCTTACATGTACGTATGTTTAATTGCATCTAATAATTTAAGAAAAGGATCATAATGATTATTTGCAATATTTTTCCTTCAAATGTACTCAAAAATTAAATTGCAGTTTAAAGAGAATGATATACCCTATTTAACATACAAGTAACTTTTAGATTTCCTTTATGCATTGGCAGCCTTCGGCTGCATTTAAAAAACCCTGGCCGATCCCACACCAGGGTAAACATTAGTCCATTCGCGTCCCACTTCTTTTTGCATTGGCGGACTTCGGCCGCCCTTTAAAAAAATAACCGTGGTCGATCGAATACCCGGGGTGACTGAAGTACTTTCGCGTTTACGTATTTCAGCGTTGGCCTTCGACCGCGCTCTAAAAAAAATAACCCTGATCGAGCGAATACCCGGGGTGACTGAAGTACTTTCACCTAGAACTCCTCTCTGCGTTAAAAATAAAAAATATATTGAGTTTTTGCTATAAAGTGGTTATATTTTTTGGTTACTATGCATTCATATTCAAACAAAATTTAAGCTTTCGTTACAAAATGGATAAATTTTGGTTATTATATCAGTCAGCGATTTCCATTTATTTTTTGTGATACATTGGTTTGTATTTTAGGTAACAATATATATATTATTATATTTAAAATATGAGTTTGAGTGCATAATAACAAAAAAAAAAAAACAGAAAATACCTTATAACCAAAACTCAAATTTTGTTTCAATATGAGTGTCTGATAAACGAAAAATATAACCACTTTATATCCAAAACTCACATTTTACTATAAATATAGTAATATTAGGTTGTCAAAAAAGTCTTGCGGTATTTTCGCTAGGTGGCGCTGAAAGCGCGTAGTTCATGCTATACCTTTTTGGAAAGGTCATTCCACGCGATAACACGTATTTGATTGATTGTCGTTTTTTTTATGTCGTTCGTGAGTTATAGCGTCGCAAACATGGAGCAAAATAAAGAGAAAATACGGCACATTTTACAGTACTACTACGATAAAGGCAAAAATGCATCTCAAGCCGCCAATAAAATTTGTGCAGTTTAGGGACCCGATACAGTTTCCATTTCCACCGCGCAACGATGGTTTCAACGTTTTTGTTCTGGTGTAGAGGTGCGATAAAATCGCTGAATTGGTCGAGAGCTGGGCATGAGTCGTCAAATCGTTTAAAACCATTTCAATAAATTCAATAAATCATTCAACAAAAAAAATACCGCAAGACTTTTTTGACAACCTAATATATATATGTATATTGTCACCTAAAATACAAACAAAGGTATCATCAAAACTAAATGGAAATCGCTGACAGATATAATAATCAAAATTTATCCAATTTATACAAGCAAATGTATCATCAAAAATAAATGGAAATCGCTGACAGATATAATAATCAAAATTTATCCAATTTATAACGAAAATTGAAATTTTGTTTCAATATTGGATATAAAGTGGTTTTATTGCGTTTGCGGTACCTACACATAATCCAAATTAGACGTTAGCGGCCTGTCCGATAAAAATCATGATATATCATACTTGGGGTATAATCCTATTTCTTATTAATTTTTATTCGTTTGATCAGTGTGTAATTATGGCAACACTTAATAATTGTCAACACAGAATACTTTTTTTATTGTGCAGGTAATGAAATGTGTATAAAATATAAAAATGCTTATTTTAAGCAAATATGTAAATAATTAATAAAAAATAAATATGTAGAAACAATGTAATGAAGTGTAAGAATCGAGAAATTGCAAGATGAAATTTGCAAAATTTTGAACTTTAAATGCAAATATCTCGAAAACTCAAAGTTTGCGGCGGCAACAATTCTATATTTGCTTAATCTGGAGCATCAGCCCTATCCAACCATACCACTTTTAACCCTGAAATTGCGGGATGGTTTACTATAGCCGACCCACCCATAAATTTTTTATTCCATAATTTTTTCTGAAATTAATTAATTACAATTCTTGTTTTAAATTAAATTATATTCGGTTAAACGAAATAATTATAAGAGCTTTATAATAAAAGAATAAATAAGTATACAACAGTAAAAGTAACTCCATTTTTATTAAAATTCATATAATTTATTACTAGTGTTATTAAAAACTTAAATTAAATATTTATCAATATTGCAACCATGAAAAAAGTTTCAATTTGTACTCTAAATTAATTTTTTGAATTCATCACAAAAGCTTTCAAATTTGGTTTTAACAATAAGTAAAATTAAAAATTTAATTAAATTATTATAAATAAAAATATTCCATAAGCAGTTGAAACTTCTGGTTGTTTCCACAAATGACTAAACGTATATAACTTCGACATGCTTTTAACATTCGTATTTAAAAATACTAGCATTTTAGCCTTTTCACCGTCTAAAGGCGTTCGCCTATCACTTATTGTCATTCCAGCCGCAGAAAATAACCTTTCACAAGGCACTTAGACGTTGGCGGCCTGCCCGATCAAAAAATCATGATACATCAAAAAAAAGGGGCAATGATTTATATACTTGGGTTATAATCCTATTTTTTATTAATTTTTATTCGTTTGATCAGTGTGTAATTATGGCAACACTTAATAGCACAGAATACTTTTGTTATTGTGCATGTGATGTGTATAAAATATAAAATGCTTATTTTAAGCAAATATGTAAATCATTAATAAAAAATAAGGCACAATTCCGATTTCTCCGCGATTTGAAGGTACCGTTGGAAAGAGAAAGTGCTCTTGATTAAAAAACATATAGGGTTATAGGGTCCGCAAACGCTTAGTTTAGGAGGTATTCGGCCTTAAAGTTCGAAAATTCTCCAAATTGGACCATTTTAAGAAGCTATTTCACCACATTTAACACACTTTATTCACATTTTTTTCTTCAAATTACTTAAATTACACTATAATCTTTTAAATGAATCCACATTTTACACTTTCTGCAGGTTTTTTAAATAAAAAATCTTTACTTTAAAAATTACATTTTGCACTCGTTTGAACTTCATTTGTTTACCAACAATTACGACGAAATGGAGCGCTGCCATGTGATGATAAGGCAATTCGCCTCTTCCTCTTTTTCGCAAAATTTCCTCTAATCATGCATATAGATATTTCCTTTTTTAAATTTATTAGGCAAATAAGTAATATTATATACATGTATTAGTAATATTATATAATAATAATACGTAATAAAGTGTAAAGTATACAGTACAGTACGAAAACTCAAATTTTATTTCAATATGAGTGCATGATAACCTAAAAATATAACCACTTCATACTCAAAACTCATATTTTAAATATAATAATGTATATATCGTCGCCTAAAATACAAACCAATGTATCACCAAAAATAAATGGAAATTGCTGACAGATATAATAACCAAAATTTACCATTTTATAACGAAAACTTAAATTTTGAGTGCATGATAACCATAAGTTATCACCACTTTATAACAAAAAGTCAATATATTTTTTTATTTTCAACGCCAGGGTTATTTTTATTAGAGCGCGGCCTGAGGCCTCCAACGCAGAAAGGAGTACTACGCGAAAGTACTTCAGTGACCCAGGGTATTCGCTCGGCCAGGGTTATTTTTTTAGATCGCGGCCGAAGGCCGCCAACGCAAAAAGGAGTACTACGCGAAAGTACTTCAGTCACCCAGGGTATTCGCTCGGCCAGGGATATTTTTTTAGAGCGGGGCCGAAGGCCGCCAACGCAGAAAGGAGTACTACGCAAAAGTACTTCAGTCAACCCGGGTATTCGCTCGGCCAGGGTTATTTTTTTAGAGCGCGACCGAAGACCGCCAACGCAGAAAGGAGTACTACGCGAAAATACTTCAGTCACTCCGGGTATTCGCACGGCCAGGGTTATTTTTTTAGAGCGCGGCCGAAGGCCGCCAACGCAGAAAGGAGTACTATGCGAAAGTACTTCAGTCACCCCGGGTATTCGCTCGTAATATTATAATATTATCACACGATTTTACTTATCTGTGTTTATTAAATATAAATCACATATTATTCATATAGTATGTATGTATGTATGTATAATATGTATATGCAAATGTTACTAATTTCACTGTTAAGTTAAAAATAGTTTTAAAGTGTTCACATATTCAATATTATTCAATTTTAGCTTGAAAAATCTTCTTTATAGTTTTTTATAGTTAATAAAGAAAAAAGAATCACTCGAGAGTACAAACAAAGAAAACCCTGTGAAACGCTAAAAAATTCTTCACTTTTGGTTTTTAAGGTGTGGCAACGCTGGTTTTCCTCGTATATATAAACACTCTAAACTTTGCAGCCATAAATTTGATAAGTGATTTTAAATTACTAAAAAAAATTTCGAAAAATAAAAGTGAAAGGTGAGCTTATTTCAATATTAAGAGTGTATATTTAAATATAGTGAGTGAAAAACGTGAAAATATTTTGTGAAACATGGAGAAATAACACGTGTTCTTAGGGCAATTTTTGAATTTTGAAACGTGAATATTTTTAAAAATATTAGCTATTTTTACATAATTTTTGGATATTCCTCCTCTGGAGAAGCCCCCCTATCCGTACATACCCCCATTTATACGGAAATTCGTTTTTTTTAACCCTCCGCCAAAGTAATCGGAATAGTGCCAAAAATAAATATGTGGAAACAATGTAATGAAGTGTAAGTGCATAATATAAAACAAATAATTACTAGAAATCGAGCAGTTGCAAGATAAAAGTTGCAAAATTTTCAACTTTAAATGCAAATCTCTCGAGAACTATAAGTATACAATATATATACTATAACTAACAATTATATATTTTTTTAATCTGGAGCATCAGCCCTATCCAACCATACCACTTTTACCCTCGAAATCGTGGGATGGTATACTAGTTTCCCCTTACGGGTTTTTAATATTTTCCCAAAAATTAGGAAACTCCCGTTATTAATATGGTCTTGAAAATATTATTAGCGGGTATTCAAAACATTCTGATGGATTATGGAATTCCCATCATTAGTTTTTCTTTGAAAATATTAAAAGCGGATATTCTAAGCAAACAAATGATCAACCACACTAATGATAATCCCTTCTAAGGAATGTGTGAATCCGCCAATAACGGCAAAATGTTTCCGTCGTTCCCGCACAGTCGGGTCTACGTAAGTGGAACGAACCCGGACTTTTATTCTGCCAAACACTGTCAAATTGGCAGAATCTGCCGCTACAACAACAAAAGATCTCCGTTTGAATGTCGACTTAGTTGCGATCGCAATAGCAATCAGTGATTTAACCCTTTCACTACCGTACTATACGCAGCGATGTTAAAAAAATTTAGGTCGTTTTTTCGGATGGATATAATCTTCTAAAAGAGAAAAATAAAACAATTTTTTTTTCGTATCCTTCAGAAGGAAGATATGTCCTGGGATAATATGTCCCACTGGTATATTTAATTGGGACTATATATCCCATTGGTATAATTTTTTGAGAATAATAAAATTTAGTTTTTATTTGTAACTCAATTTAAGTTTTATTTATTTATGGAACATGCCAAAACATTCAAAGCATAAGGGCTCTTTGCACATTGAACAAATGTAATACGTGCGTTTTTCTTTTTTTATTGAGGTGCATAAAACACAGCGTCTGCGGCGATCACCTTTTACTGGCATATGATCTCCCACGTTTAACATTTTTTTTGCTCTTTTTGACCTGGGTCCTTTTGTTGTAGATGTCCTTTTGACTTTTGTCCCAACTCTTCCTTGCGCAATGAGCTGTTCTGCGAGTGGAACAATAAAATTTTTCAGTTGAAACTTTTTGCGGATATTTTCCTGATAAACAATATGGGCATTTACAATAGATGTCATGAGAAGCTTGAAAAATACTTTACGCCACCATTTGCTTGATTTTCTGTTCTGTTCATAAGTTTTAACCTTTTGATCAGATATGTCAACTCCTCCCATGTTCTCATTATAGAAAGCCAATGCTTTAGGACAGTTAGTATCAACCCTTGAACCATCTTTTTGCTTTCTGAAGACTACGGACATTGTAGGACTATGACAGTTACTCATAACAATAACTTCACGTGAGTCCTGCCATTTTGCTACCATTATACCGCTTTCGGTAATGCAAAATTTACATTCACCTTTCTCCAAACGGTCACTAATGGTTGGCAAGTTCTTTCTATTTTGAATACATGTTCCTACGCAAGCAAATGGCAAAGTTTTCATCAGATTATATGAGGTGAAAAAACGGTCAAAAACCAACACAGTACCTGGATTTCGAATAGTTTTGCACAATTTAAAAACGACTCTCTTCCCTAAAGTTCCTGATAATGTTGAGCATTCCTCTTTACCTGCATAAATATTAAAATCATATGTATAACCAGTTTTAGAATCACACCTTTGCCAAATTTTTATGCCACGTTTAGTCGGCTTCATCGGAAGATATTGCTTTAGAGAAGATCGACCTTTAAATTTTGCCATGGACTCATCGATGCTTTGACGCAAACTATCGGTACGAGTTTTGACAAACGTATATTTCAAACAATTGG
Organism: Bactrocera correcta; assembly: GCA_027475135.1. Lineage (NCBI taxonomy): Eukaryota > Metazoa > Arthropoda > Insecta > Diptera > Tephritidae > Bactrocera > Bactrocera correcta. Next base: position 69,787,637 of record CM050326.1, read on the forward strand.
TAACTTCTTCTATATAATAAAGCTTAGATGCTGCTTCAGGTTTCTCAGGGAAGTTAAAATATAATTTTGACATTAAGGTCTGAAAACGAGTTCGCGACATCGCCTTTTTTATGTACTCATTTCCCATGGATTCATTTTGGGACCAGTAATCAGAAATCTCTGGAAGTTGATTATAACCCATTATAAGCGTAATGCTCAACAAAATTTTAATTTCTGATGCATCAGTTGGTGCAATATTATAACTTTTTTGTTTTTTTAGAATGCTCAATCGTTCATTTGTGCACTGCGCGATAAAAATAAATAATGATTCTGGAAAAATGCATTTGAAGACTTCGAACTCAGTTGCATTCCTTGAAATTTGAGCCAACAGAATGGGCTCAACGTCTTCAGTGATAGAAAAGCAAGGACGAAATAAAACTGATGGTTCTCCCCATACTACTGGAAGATTGGAACTTTCACTGGATAACACTATTGCATTATCAATATCCGTTACTTCATCATCCTCGCTCGGAGACTCGTCTACTTCGTTCTCGGAATCCGGAATATACCCTGAGTCAGAAGCACTAAAATCACTTACGTCAGAGTCGCTGGAATTGATAATCGCCAAAATGTCGTCTTCCCTCATATTTCTGGCAGATTTTTTTCTATTATTCATTCTGTAAAATTGAAAGATATAAATTCTATGAATATTTCCATTTCGAAAATGTATACCAATGGGATTATGTGTCCCGCTTATTTGAATTATACAATTCCAATGGGATCATATATCCCAACTGGACAAAACCCCAAATAAACGAATTTATTTACAACATTTTGTTGCGAACTCACCTTATTATATTGAAAAACACTTATTTTATTCACTCAAATTAATTTAGTAAACAGAAACACTTTTATACATTTACAAATAGGCAAACGCGTGCACATTCACTGAAGGTTGCTGTCGGTTAATTGCAATAAAAGGCAGTACAGTTATTGATTTTTATTGACGATTTTTTAAATTTCTCTTGGGATGCATGATCCCCATGGTAGTGAAAGGGTTAAAAATAGCAACCACTGAAATCACAGATATCGAAAAATCGCAATATCGCTCATCTCTAATAGATATATAACATGTATGAATAAAATAAATAAACGGAAAAACTTTTGAATAGCTTTTTAGAACACAATATGTGGCACCATAAGTATTTGTGATGAACGTACACACACAAACTGTGTATGTTAGTTTCTTATATAAAATTTTTGAATTGTAAATACAAATATCTCGAAAACTATATGTTTAAATAAAATGGTATATGTTTAAAAAAAAAACCTGGTCGGTCCAACACCAGGGTGTATCAGATTTTTTTTCGCATAGAACTCCTTTTTGCGTGGGTGGCCTTCGGCCGCGCTTCAAAAAAAATAACCCTGGTCGGTCCAATACCGGGGTGTATCAGATTTTTTTCGCATAGAACTCCTTTTTGCGTGGGCGGCCTTCGGCCGCGCTTTAAAAAAATAACCCTGGCCGGTCCAACACCGGCTACGCCATCCACAGTATTTTAGCATTGAACACCTTTTCGCGTTCACTTCATACATTTATTGATAAGTGGGTTTAATTTATTCCCTTTTGTTCGTGCTTTCTCGGTGATTTGACAGTTCAAATTAGGCAGTCATTTTGGTTTTTCGCATTATTGAACTCAACGCAGAAAAATGTGTTTTTATTTAAAGATTTACAAAGAAATTAACAATCAAAAGTAATTAAAAACATTACTAGTGGTTTTTATAATTCATAAGTAATATATGTGCGTGAAAATGTATCCATAATTGTTTTGGTACAATGCACAATAGATTAAAATACACTAGCATATATTTAGAAATTTGCAAAAAATGGCAATTCTTAAAGTGAATTTGTGCAAAAATTTGTGAACTGATTTTTATAAAATATGTTTTAAAATAAAGTTCGATAGTTTAAGCATTCATGCGTGTTTAAAATTTTCAATTTGGTTCTCTCGTTTAGGTACGGTGAGCGAAAATTAACCGGCGCGATACTAAACCCAACCCCATTTTTTAATCCCGAGGACCTCCTCTATCCACTCATACCTTCAGATCATGGCGCTAAAAGAATCGTAATCGCGCCGTATTATTATTCTGGAGAACCTTCTCGATCAACACACCTTTATATTTATTTAAAATACTTTAGTATACGATCCCACGATTTCAGGGTTAAAAGTGGTATGGTTGGATAGGGCTGATGTTCCAGATTAAGAAAATATATAATTGTTGCCGCCGCAAACTTATAGTTTCCGAGATATTTGCATTTAAAGTTGAAAATTTTGCAAACTTTATCTTGCAATTTCTCGATTGCTATTAATTATTTAATTCATTTTATGCACTTTTTATGCACTTACACTTCACTACATTGTTTCTACATATTTTTTTCCAGTAATTATTTAGTTATTTGCTTAAAATAAGCATTTTATATTTTACACAAATTTCATTTCATGCACAATAACAAAAGTATTCCTTGTTGACAAATAATAAGTGTTGCCATAATTACACATTTATCAAACGAATAAAAATGAATATAAAAACTCAAACCAAGAGACAAATACCATCTGAAATTAATTTTCCATTGTAATAAAAAAAGTTTTAAGGCTTATATGTATATTTAATTGCATCTAATAATCTTACAAAAGGATCGTGATGATTATTTGCAATATTTTTTCTCCAAGTATATTCATAAATTAAATTAGAAAAATCTTCGCTGTTATTGTAATTGTCTTTAATGAAAAAAGAGGGAGATATACCCTATTTAACATAACTTTAAACATAAAACTCCCCTTCGCGTTGGCGGCCTTCGGCCGCGATTCAAAAAAATAACCCTGGCCGATCCAACACCGGGGTGTATCAGGTTTTTTTTAAGTAAAACTCCTTTTCGCGTTGGCGGCCTTCGGCCGCGCTTCAAAAAAATAACCCTGGCCGATCCAACACCGGGGTGTATCAAGTTTTTTTTAAGTAAAACTCCTTTTCGCGTTGGCGGCCTTCGGCCGCGCTTCAAAAAAATAACCCTGGCCGATCCAACACCGGGGTGTATCAAAATCTTGATATATCAAGAAAAATGGCAATGATTTATGTATTTGGGGTATAGTCCTATTTTTTATTCATTTTTATTCGTTTGATAAATGTGTAATTATGGCAACACTTATTATCTGTCAACACGGAATACTTTTGTTATTGTGCATGAAATGAAAATTGTGTAAAATATAAAATGCTTATTTTAAGCAAATAACTAAATAATTACTGGAAAAAAATATGTAGAAACAATGTAATGAAGTATAAGTGCATAAAAAAGGCATAATATGAATTAAATAATTACTAGCAATCGAGAAATTGCAAGATAAAGTTTGCAAAATTTTCAACTTTAAATGCAAATATCTCGAAAACTATAAGTTTGCGGCGGCAACAATTATAATCAGCTCTATCCAACCATACCACTTTCAACCCTGAAATCGTGGGATCGTATACTAAAGCCGACCCCCATTACGAATACAAACTTAATGAATTAATTAATTTTGAAAGCCATAAAGCAGAAGCACTCATACGCATTTCCCTTTTTAAATATTAACCATGAGTTCTTACCATGGCTCTGATATGTAGCTTGTATGTCTATTTAAATTGTCGTAGTTTTGAAGTAATGTCTGCAATTCGATTCCGTCACCAGTTACAAAATCTGATACAATCCGAACGGTGCGATCATATTCTTTCTGATCCAAAATAGGCTGCACAGCAGAAAGAAACCGAGAAGCTGTTAACTTTAATTTTGGAATCGGTAAACGAGGTAACGATTTTTGGAAGTAATAAGTAGGTAATTTCGAACGTTGAAGAAACTGATAACGACTTTGATCAGACAATGTTCTTTTACACAAACTCAAAATACTGTTCAATGACCTATGGCCAGGTAAAATAGGTGAAATCATAGTAAGATACTTTAGAGCAACACAAAACTGAACATAAGTAAAAGGAATAACCCCAAAGATCGCACTATAATCGATTTTTGTATGAATTTCAAGTTACTACCAGTGTTGCCACATAAATTTCATACAAAGCAGTCATAAAAAGATTATATCTTATACTATGTTCAGACCGAAAATTTAAAAGATTAGATTACATTTAAGCATTTCATAATCCAAAAGTGTTCTCACTGCCGTTAGAAAGATCAAAGAACAGCTGTTATTGTCATTCATAAAGTCACATCGCTTAATATTTATCAAAACAAAGAATTGTCACATAGTATTTTGAAATAAAAGCCGTCTTCTTTTTATATTTTCCACATAATAGAAATAATGGATGCATATTTTCGTTCGTTAAGTCGATTTCCAGGTAAAATTAGATTCATTGCTTAAAAAAAAATTGGTTTGTTTACATTTTTTTTTCCTTTGTAGTATCTACATCAGCTGTGATAATGTAACAGATTTCCAGTGCTGCCAAGTAGATTGCGCAAAATCAGAGTCGCACGGAGAGATGTAGCGTGGATCAGTTTCAGATCATTTCAATGAAATGATTTAGAACTGTCATTTTTGTATGGCGAAATCTTGATAAATTTTTAAGATTAGTGGGATAATCCATTCAACAGAAGAAATCGTGTGATTAAGTGTCGGTCTGAACATAGTATTAATCACACGATTTCGGCTTTTGAATGGATTATCCCACTAATCTTAAACATTTATCAAGATTTCGCCACACAGAAATGACAGTTCCAAATCATTTCATTGAAACTGATCCACGCTAAGTCTCTCCGTGCGACTCTGATTTTGCGCAATCTACTTGGCAGCACTGGAAATCTGTTACATTATCACAGCTGATTTAGACACAACAAAGGGAAAAAAATTTCACTTGAAAATCGACTTAACAAATGAAAAAATGCATCCATCATTTCTATTATATGGAAAATATTTGAAAAAAGTCTGCTCTTTTTCAAAATACTATATGACAATATTTTCTTTTGATAAATATTAAGCGATGTGACTTCATGAATGACAATAACAGCTGTTCTTTGTTCTTTTTAACGGCAGTGAGAACACTTTTGGATTATGAAATGCTTAAATGCAATATAATCTTAAAATTTTCGGTCTGAACATAGTATTAAACTAGCGGGCCTGGTGCCTGCTTCGCACGGCAAAACAAAATAAGAAAAGAAACACTCTTGTTTTTAATAAAGTTGGTTTTGTTCCCTATTCTTCAACTTTTAATTCTCTGCAATTTTCTGTGCAGTATCAAGTGTGAAATATACACGTTGTCCATTTTCCAAATGTACTGACAAATGAATAACTGCCATATTTCGATCATGAATTGGGAACGATAATATTCTCCAAACTGCTTCATTGCTACTGATATACCTTTCGATTTGATATTGTGTTATTGCATCATTTCGGTTCTCTGCAACACCAAACACAGCCACATCGCTTCCTTTATTTACATACTTGCAGATATATTTAATCGATTTAACAGAATTGCAATATTCTACATTGACATGAGCTTTGAATGCTTTTGATAGTATTGGTGAATGGGGGATAACCCACCTATTATCAACTGTAATATCTTGATTATTGTCTCGTAAATTGATTGATTTGCCATTATCATCTGTTGAGCGTCGGCGATACAATGGGTAACCATCATTTCCATTAATTGTCTCGGAAATCAAATCTCTGGGATACCGCTTCGTGTATTTCCCATCTTTCATACATGGCGAATTAATATTTAGAACACCACATGGTCCATGAATCATACTTTTTGTAACAACATTAAATAAACCTGGATCGATTTCCTGATCAGGAATTTCTGCTGAAATGATGTCATCTATTTGATCGCTTGTTATTTTGTTGACTAACCATACAAAAATATGGGCTCTTTTGCCATTCCACTGAATACATCCAACATCGAACTTCGCGGAAAACTTGATGTTTAACAATAAAATCCATCAATGACTTCAGCTTCTGTCTAAACACTCGCGCAGTTATGTCGTGATGGTCTGTAGAAGATTGCCCTTCATATAAATATTGCTTGATTTCGTCCCATTGTGGTTTACATGTAAATGTAATAAACAAATCTGATCGACCATACAAACGAACATAGCAAATGGCATCTTGTACATATTCATGCAAATTAATTCCCGTATCGCGGGAATTTGTAAAAAAATAAATTTTCTTTCTGCCAACGCGCAGAAAAAATGAAACTCGTGGTGTCGACTGGATTGCCGGAGACAAAATCTAATCTTTATTTACAAGTTACTCTTATTTATACATTTACTTTTATTTCTTCTTCTTTACTGGCGTAGACACCGCTTACGCGATTATAGCCGAGTCAACAACAGCGCGCCACTCGTTTCTTCTCTTCGCTACGTGGCGCCAATTGGATATTCCAAGCGAGGCCAGGTCCTTCTCCACTTGGTCCTTCCAACGGAATGGAGGTCTTCCTCTTCCTCTGCTTCCCGCGGCGGGTACTGCGTCGAATACTTTCAGAGCTGGAGTGTTTTCATCCATCCGAACAACATGACCTAGCCAGCGTAGCCGCTTTAATTCGCTGAACTATGTCAATGTCGTCGTATATCTCGTACAGCTCATCGTTCCATCGAATGCGATATTCGCCGTGGCCAACGCGCAAAGGACCATAAATCTTTCGCAGAACCTTTCTCTCGAAAACTCGCAACATCGACTCATCCGTTGTTGACATCGTCCAAGCTTCTACACCATATAGCAAGACGGGAATTATGAGTGACTTATAGAGTTTGGTCTTTGTTTGTCGAGAGAGGACTTTGCTTCTCAATTGCCTACTCAGTCGAAGTAGCACCTGTTGGCAAGAGTATTCCTGCGTTGGATTTCTAGGCTGACATTGTTCGTGGTGTTTACGCTGGTTCCAAGATAGACGAAATTATCTATAACTTCAAAGTTATGACTGTCAACAGTGACGTGAGAGCCAAGTCGCGAGTCCGACGACTATTTGTTTCATGACAGGAGATATTTCGTCTGGCCCTCGTTCACTGCCAGACCCATTTCTTTTGCTTCCTTGTCCAGTCTGGAGAAAGCAGAACTAACGGCGCGGGTGTTGAGGTATTGATATCATCGGCATACGCCAGCAGTTGTACACTCTTATAAAAGATGGTACCTTCTCTGTTGAGTTCTGCAGCTCGAACTATTTTCTCCAGAAGCAGGTTGAAAAAGTCGCACGATAGGGAATCGCCTTGTCTGAAACCTCGTTTGGTGTCGAACGGCTCGTAGAGGTCCTTCCCGATTCTGACGGGGCTTTTCGTGTTGCTCAACGTCAGCTTACACAGCCGTATTAGTTTGAAAGCTTTGAAATCGACGAAGAGGTGGTGTGTGTCGATTCTCCTTTCACGGATCTTTTCCAAGATTTGGCGCATCGTGAATATCTGGTCGGTTGTTGATTTACCAGGTCTAAAGCCACACTGATAAGGTCCAATCAGTTTGTTGACGGTGGGCTTTAATCTTTCACACAATACGCTCGACAGAACCTTATATGCGATGTTGAGGAGGCTAATCAAACGGTAGTTGGCGCAGATTGTGGGGTCTCCTTTTTTGTGAATTGGGCATAGCACACTTAAATGCCAATCGTTGGGCATACTTTCGTCCGACCATATTTTGCAAAGAAGCTGATGCATGCACCTTATCAGCTCTTCGCCGCCGTGTTTGAATAGCTCGGCCGCTTTGTTGTTTTTCAGGCGGGCAATTGCTATTCGAACTTCTTCCCTGGTGTTGTGCGTTCACTGCCATTCAGCAGGCTGGAGAAGTGTTCCCTCCATAATTTAAGTATGCTCTGGGCATTGGTGGCTAGATCCCCTTGGGGGGTTCTACAAGAGTATGCTCCGGTCTTGAAGCCTTCTGCAAGCCGCCGCAACTTTTCGTAGAATTTTCGAGCATTACCCCTGTCGGCCAGCTTATCAAGCTCTTCGTACTCACTCATTTCGACCTCTTTCTTTTTCTGTCTACAAATGCGTCTCGCTTCCCTCTTCAATTCTCGGTATCTATCCCATCCCGCACGTGTTGTGGTCGATCGTAACGTTGCGAGGTACTCAGCCTGTTTTCTCTCCGCTGCGACACGGCACTCCTCGTCGTACCAGCTGTTCTTTTGCACTTTCCGAGAACCAATGGTTTCTGTTGCAGCTGTATGTAAGGAGTTTGAAATGCCGTTCCACAGTTCCCTTATACGGAGTTGTTGACGAGTGCTCTCAGAGAGCAGGAGTGCAAGCCGAGTAGAAAAACGTTCGGCTGTCTGTTGTGATTGCAGTTTCTCGACGTCGAACCATCCTTGTGTTTGTTGGTGTGCGTTTTTTGCTGCACAGAGGCGGGTGCGAATTTTGGCTGCAACAATATAGTGGTCCGAGTCGATGTTAGAACCTCGGAACGCACGCACATCTAAAACACTGGAGACGTGTCTTCCGTCTATCACAACATAATCGATCTGGTTGGTGGTTTTTCGATCCGGAGACTGCCAGGTAGCTTGATGTATCTTCTTATGCTGGAATCTAGTACTACAGATAACCATATTTCGGGCCCCGGCGAAGTCGATCAGCCTCAGACCATTTGGGGATGTTTCCTCGTGGAGGCTGAATTTACCGACCGTAGTGCCAAAGATGCCTTCTTTGCCCACCCTGGCATTGAAGTCGCCAAGCCCGATTTTGACATCGTGGCGGGGGCATCTCTCATAAGTGCGCTCCAAGCACTCATAAAAGGCATCTTTGGTCACATCGTCTTTCTCTTCCGTCGGGGCGTGGGCGCAAATCAGCGATATGTTGAAGAACCTCGCTTTGATGCGGATTGTGGCTAGACGTTCATTCTCCGGAGTGAATGATAGTACTCGGCGACGGAGTCTCTCTCCCACCACGAATCCAACACCAAACTTGCGCTCCTTTATATGGCCACTGTAGTAAATGTCACAAGGACCTACTCGTCTCTGTCCTTGTCCCGTCCATCGCATTTCTTGGACGGCGGTGATGTCAGCCTTTATCTTTACAAGGACATCTAACAGCTGGGCAGCGGCACCTTTCCAATTAAGGGACCGGACATTCCAGGTGCATGCCCTCAAATCATAGTCCTTATTTCGTTTGCCATGGTCGTCATCAAAAGGGGGGGCTCTCATCCGATGCTGTTTTTTTCCTTTCATTGGGGGTGTTTTTTTACGTGGCGGGTCCCAAACCCAGCGCACAACCCTATGCAGGGGTGTTTCGCCTTCTCACTTTAGCTCGCCTTTAAACGGATGTTCTTAGGCTACCCAGAGGATACTTGGTCAAAGACCGGAAGTCGTGAGCTGCTTGAGTCATATGTAAAAGAATCGTTTCTGGCTACTCCCAAGTGAATGGCGATCAGAGAACTTTCCTCACTTTCGTGAACTTCTACACATGACTCCATCCTCCAAATTAATAGAACACCACATGGTCCATGAATCATACTTTTTGTAAAAACATTAAATAAACCTAGATCTATTTCCTGATCAGGAATTTCTACTGAAATGATGTCATCTATTTGATCCCGTGTTATTTTGTTGACTAACCATACAAAAATATGGGCTCTTTTGCCATTCCACTGAATACATCCAACATCGAACTTCGCGGAAAACTTGATGTTTAACAATAAAACCCATCAATGACTTCAGCTTCTGTCTAAACACTCGCGCAGTTATGTCGTGACGGTCTGTAGAAGATTGCCCTTCATATAAATATTGCTTGATTTCGTCCCATTGTGGTTTACATGTAAATGTAATAAACAAATCTGGTCGACCATACAAACGAACATAGCAAATGGCATCTTGTACATATTCATGCAAATTAATTCCCGTATCGCGGGAATTTGTAAAAAAATATATTTTCTTTCTGCCAACGCGCAGAGAAAATGAAACTCGTGGTGTCGACTGGATTGCTGGAGACAAAATCTAATCTTTATTTACAAGTTACTCTTATTTATTCATTTACTTATTATTTACTTAAAGTTATTGAAAGAAAGTGTCAAATTACATTAATTTCATATTCAGCATTTATAAGAATGGTTATTCCAATGTGAGCGGAAAAAGTATATCGAATTCTATTTAAATTTATGAGGCCACCCAACTACAAAGTGTAAAGATTCAATATTGTTTACAGTTATAGTCAAGTGGCTGTGTTGAGGCTGCCATTAACTCCCGCCTTCCTAAGATGAATCGTCCCCGATTCACTATTATTTTAAGTTAATTTATGTATTTGATCTAAAAGAGCATTATATGCGACTTCTTGCAATTGCACATTTTCTATTGGTTTGCGAATTTCGCGAGATTTTTTTAATTTTAATATTATGTAAGTTAAGAAAATTATTCCCAAGATTAAAATTATGTACCAAAAATATGAATGGACTGTGATATGCTTATTCCGTTCTGCTAAAATGTTTATATTATCCAATTTTAACAGTTTATTAGTTGTTTCAATATATTCTAAAATTTCAAAATTATTGATATGGTTATTTTTCAGATAATTCCAGATTTTTGTTTCTATATTTTCATAAGTTTGATTATTAATTACTGTATTATTTTCAAATGTAATTAAATATGTTCCAGTTAGTGTTTGATTGTCTACAATATTTTTTTCCTGAAATTAATATTGCTTCTGGTTTTATTTCTTCTATTTTCAAATTTTTCTCTTTTAGTTTTTTACATTTTCCTTGTTTTTTATATAATATTTCTGACAAACATGTACTTCTTTTATTTAATTTGCAATATGTTTTTGTAATTTCAGCTTTACAATTTTGTATATTAAAAAAATTATTATTACAATATATTATATTCTGATCAATTATAAGCTTACCATCTAATTGAGCTATGGCTCTCACATCATAGTATTTACATGTTGATTCTATGTTAGGGTATTTGATATAAAGTGTAATTATATCTCTTTTTTGTGCTATTTTAAATTTTGTCCATTAAGTCTGTAATTTGTATGTATGTATGTATTAATGTATTTTTTAATTCATCAAAACGTAAAATTGTTGGATTTAAAATTCCTATTTTCCCAAATGTTATTGTATTTATTATATTTTGTAGTTCATGTATAATGTATTGATTTCTTCTTCTTTTGATTTTTCTGGCTGTGTTATCATTTTTTTATATTATTTACTGTATCAGTTAATTCTGTTATTACTTTAAAAATTTCTGAATTTGTAGTAAATTGTTTGTTGTTATTTATAGTTAGATCATTTAATCTATCATTTATCTTTATGATAATGCGAAAATTGAAAGAATCATTTTGAAAACCTATAATTAATTATGATTTTATGTTATCTTTATGTATAATTCTATTTCTATTGTTTATTATTATGTTATTCCTCAAGTTTTCTTTAACTTGTTGTTTCTTATACCTAGGTTGTAATTTATTTCTCTCTCCTATTATTTTTTCATAAATAATTTGTCCAGGATGATATTGCTTATCTGTTCTATGTTTATTATGAAACATTAGCATTTTCTCCTGTGCTTGCTTTAAAGTGGTTAGTAAGTTTTCATGGTTTACCCTATTATAAAGTACTTAATTTGGTTTAAAATTCGTTACTGAATGAATTGTTGTATTGTATTGTTGCGCTGCTCTAAGTACTGTTTCTAAATTACTGACAATATTGTATTCTTCTTCTATACATCTGGCTATTTCGATTATCGTTGAATGAACTCTTTCAACTTGTCCATTAGTTGTGCTATGACGTGGATCACAAAAGTAAATTTCAATATATAACCTTTCCATTAAAGATTTAAATGTTGGTGTGGTAAAGCTTGGTTCATTATCTAAAGTAATTTGTTTTACATCTGTGACGGTTTGAAGTAATTCTAAAACCTTTTCTTCGATATTTGACTTGTTTTCTATATGTTTTAAAAATTTTGAATAAGCGTCTACACATGTGATAAATTTTAGTTTCTGCGCGTAAAAAATGTCTAAATGGAGCTGCTCTCCTTCTTTCTCTGGAATTGGGGCTTTACCTATTAGTATTTTCTTAGGATGGCGATCATATTTATTTTTATTGCATATTATACAATTTCGAATGTATTCTTTCATTCGTTTCCTCATTTCGGGCCAATAATATAATTTCTCTATTTGTTTAATATTTTCATTATAGCTTCGATGAGGTCTATTATGGGTTTGTTCTATTAATTCGGACTGATCTTCTCTATTAATAATATCCATTGGAAAAAGTTTGGTAAATACAAATTTGTTTTGAAAAGTTTGTTTCAGAGTTTCTTGGATTTCGTGCAAGTCTTCAACAGTGCAGTAAATCGCTGTCACTAACTTTGGTTGAATATATTCTTTCAAAATAGTCATTAAATTTTCTACTGTGTCATACTCTATTAAACGCCTTTTATTCCCAAAGGTTTCGATTACCTCATGAATAGTGAATCTATTTTTACTTAGTATAATTTGCTGTTTAAACTGATTAAATGGTTTTTGTGTTTCCTGTATTTGATTGTTTTCGCTACTCTGTGCCGAGTGCTCTGAATCTTCCGATTCGTTTGATAAATGGTTTAACTGAAGACGGGAAAGTGCGTCTGCTACTATATTGGTTTTACCGGGTTGGTACACAAATTTAGGAGAGAATTCTTCTATAATTGCGTGCTATCTTTTTATTTTTATTTCTGCTTTTACTTTTGTCATGAAGGGAAAGTTTGTATTAATACTTGAATGCATTTGAGCAATTTTTTCTTTTATATGTGTTTTAAGATCCTGCAATTCTTCATCCTGATTTTCATTGTTTGAACTTTCGGAATTCTTTACCGAATAATAATTGTCATTACCACCATTCGTTTCTGAGCCGCTTTCACCCAATATTGAATAGTTATCGTTCATGTTGCCGGTAAATTCATCGGCTGGCGTTGTAGAACTTTTTCGTTCCACAATATATTTTATATTTAATATGCCGGTATTATCATCGGCTAGCGTTGTAGAACTTCTTTGTTCGACTATAAATTTTTTATTTAGTTTACCGGTATTATCATCCGCTGGCGTTGTAGTACTTCTTTGTTCGACAATAAATTTTTTAATATAATATTGCCGGTAGTTGCTTCGGCTGGTTTTACGGAATCTTTATGTTCCTTAATTTTTTATTTATACCGATATTTACCTCGGTTAAATGTGCAGAAACTTTTTGTTCCTCGATTTTTAAGTTTTCTCCATTTTTATTTTCAAAATAAATGTTCATACTGTTTGCTTCATTTTTATTATTATTTTTTTCCATATAATTTATTTTCCTATTGGGCACGTCGATAAGTGCCTCAATTTTTTTAAGGAAATTGTATCCTAAAAAGAGATCCGATTCTAAACCTTCTATTTCGTAGAAAATTTCTTCGACCCCAAATATGGTTATTATATGGTAATGCTTTATTATGGAATAGCCGTTCACGGTTTTTATCCGTTTATAAATGGCTAGTTCATTTTTGTTATTATAAGCCTCAGGCTTAATGTAGCAAGAGGTTGCTCCTGTATCGGCTAGAGCTTTTAAACTTTTCTTTATTTAAGAGTCGTAGAGCTTTAGATAGGGGAGTTCATCCCCTCTTTGCCTAAAAAATGATTTTCATTCATGTTGTTTATCCTCTGGGTTTTCTCCTGTGGGCGAAAGCTATAATTGCTTTCCCTTGGTCGTTTTATTCCTTGGATGTTTTTATTTGGAATATACCTATTTGGTTGGTCCATACTGGCTTGATGGCTTGTACTGGCCAATGGTTTTCCAAAGTTTTGGTATTTATGGCTATTGTTTAGTTGGGGCTTTGGGTGATTTTCCCTTCGGTATGATCTAGACATAGATGGATCTATATCCATTGGTTCTGGTTTTGGCATGTTGCTCCTCTGATGAAATCGTAAATTATTACTTGGATGAAACTGTTTAACTCTTGTCCTTTCATTTGCAAAATTTTGTGCAAATCGAGCTCTCTGATTATTGGACTCTAATTCCTGAGCTTTGGCCAATGCGTCGGGCAAATCTTCCGGACAGAGGGAAAATATAATATCTCTTAATGGAGCGTTAAGCCCAGTTATAAATATTCTAAGAGCCTGGTCTCTATTCTTTTTATTTAATTCTTTTGTTGTTGGTGCGGTCCCTCCATAAGTCATAATGGTTTTATTAATCATCAACGTTAGTTTTTTGTTAACTAAATTATAATATTCAATGACCGTCATTGAGCCTTGTCGTAGAACACTCATTTCTTGTTCTATGATATGGATTGGACGTTTGTCCGAATATGCAAAATCGAGACGCGCAATTATCGCGTCAAAATTTAACACAGTACCATGGTTGGTTAATGTGTCACTTGCTTCTAGTGTAATTTTGTTACGCAAAATCGTAAGGGCTGCGAAGTACTTTCGGCTACCTCTTACATATAGGCTCATAACGTTATGTGCGGCTTCGCGCCAGCTAACATAAGCGATTATCCTTCCTGAAAATTCTGGTAAGGATTTTATAACATCTAGTGACTCATGACACTGAATGTTGTCATTTATTATTTCCGTCTGAAAATCTGTTACTCTGTTTGTTTCAATTTCAACTTGATTTTTTAATCTGTCAATTTCTTGCCTTATTGTAATATTGCTTTCCGCAATTAGGCGCGTAATTAAATCTACCGTTACTCCTGCCTCATTAATCATGATTAATTATTATTATTTTTTTAGTTTAGAGAAAGAACTTTCTTATTATTTTATACTTGTATAATCTCTTCTAAGGAAGAGATGCTCTTCTATTCTGGAGGGTCCTTTTACGTAGGATTCGCAGAATTGAGCTAAGTTATGGGGGTCTTTTTATTTTGTTATGCGGCGGGTCGAGCCCTAATTTATACTTGTATAATCTCTTTTAGGAAGAGATGCTCTTCTATTCTGGAGGGTCCTTTTATGTAGGATTCGCAGAATTGAGCTAAGTTATGGGGGTCTTTTTATTTTGTTATGTGGCTGGTCGAGCCTTAATTTATATTTGTATTTTATCGCAGTTAATCGCAGAGTTTTTTTTTATTTATTTCAAGCTGGAGGGTTCCCCCGAAGGTGGTGAATCGCAGCTTTAATTTATTTTATTATTGATTGCACAAACTAGAAATTATGTTTTATTTTTTTTTCTGGGGCACTTTTTCTCTTCGTGATCCCCACCGCAATTTTTACAATAGTATAATCTAATATACTTAGGTTTAATTGGGTGTACCTCATAAATACATATACATATATATATATATAATTTTGACATATTAATTTTAATTTCAACTTACAAATATGTATATTCCGTCGCTGTCTCGTTCGAAATTTCCGCTGATGATGCTGATAATAGTTGCTTTAGATACAGTAGGCTGGTCAATTCCATGAAAAATCGCACTAGGCTCGTTGTTGAAGCTAAGGGGGTCATTTGTGTATTTGACGATGAGTGGTCTCCCTCCAAAATCCCTTTATTTTCTTGCTGTTCTCTGCTTCTGTTGCTTTTGTTGCCGCTATTTATTGTTCTTGTTGTTTTATAATTATTTCTGCTACTGTTGTTGCCTCCGTTACTTAGTTTTTTTTGCACTTTTAAGTCACTTCTGTCATGTACGATATTCCTGCTGCGTCTTCGATAAAGTCGTATTTTTCTTATACATGTGTATAAGTATTTCTTTCGTATACAAATGTAAAATGGCAGACAATTAACGATTTTCTTTATTTCCTGAAAATCATTTCCACTTTATTTTTGCCTTTGCAAAGGAGCCCCGACGCAATTACCACTTATTGTTTTGATTTTCACTTAAAATCTGGCTTTATAATTCATCAATTTTTAACTGAGATAAACAAGCAAAACGATCCGTTATTTGAACTTTTTATTTGCTTTTTACTGTAGTAGGTACTTTTTTCGAACTCGTGCCCCACGTTGGGCGCCAATTAATTCCCGTATCGCGGGAATTTGTAAAAAAATATATTTTCTTTCTGCCAACGCGCAGAGAAAATGAAACTCGTGGTGTCGACTGGATTGCCGGAGACAAAATCTAATCTTTTTTTACAAGTTACTCTTATTTATACATTTACTTATTATTTACTTAAAGTTATTGAAAGAAAGTGTCAAATTACATTAATTTCATATTCAGCATTTATAAGAATGGTTATTCTAATGTGAACGGAAAAAGTATATCGAATTCTATTTAAATTTATGAGTCCACCCAACTACAAAGTGTAAAGATTCAATATTGTTTACAGTTATAGTCAAGTGGCTGTGTGGAGGCTGTCATTAACTTGCATGTGCCTTATACTGCCTGTGTAACTTGCTGGTAAAATAACAACTTGTCCAACATTGTCAACATTTCCATCATTATTGATTGCTTCGCGGAGATGTATATATCTTCTGATCGCAACTTCCGTTGATTGAATCGAATAAAGTTCAAACGCTCTGTTTCTATCTTTGCATATGTACATGTCTACGACATATTGATGAAAGAGTCTTCGACATTTCAAAATATGATTTTCCTGATATTGTCGTATCATAACTCTATGTGCATAATAGTTCATAGCGCTGATATTTTTATTGACTTCACGTTCTGAAGAGAAAAAAAAAAACAAAAACAAATGGAAATTTAAATCATTTCATACTAATTCTTGTTAAACAAAATTGGAAGAGTATATTAAACACATCGAAATTCCCAGAGCCGAAATTACCTTAAATGTCGGTATGAAATTATTTCTTATTATATTCGTCGCTCCAAAGGAATTCATTTTAAAGCACGAATTATACATTTGGATATTATTCAAAAAATATTTCGATTGCGGCGTTGTTCCTGAAATTAATGTTGCCAATGGTTCCGGTGGGTATTGTAATTCGGGTCTTACTTTGCCACTGGCCCAACACATTCCAGGTGTTTCATTATGAAAATTCAGTGCACCACAAACTTATGCAAACTGTAATCAATTGTGTGATTATATCTAAATCCAGGACCATTTAAAGCAACATTAACATAGATTTGTGCGGCACGCCTTAAAACATTTTGATTAATACTTCTCGGCCTGCGATCTCAACGCGATCTTGCAACACGTTCCCTTATATTCGCAATCTTCTGTTCTCGCTGTTCTTGCTATTGATTTTCCCTTTCGTTTGATCTATTTTGCGTTCTACGCGACCGACGTCCAATGTCAGCTCTTGCTCTTCGTGGCATTTTTAGAAGGAACTAAACTAAAGATAATAAAAATGAAATCCAGCAAATTCTGGACTCGAAAAGCACCAAAAAGTCAAGAAAATACACGAAAATTGTTAAAAATATGCTAAAAATGTGTTAAAATTCAATTAAAAATTGGCCAAAAAGCGAAATAATTTTTGTCTTACCGTTCAGAAGCGAAAATGAAACGTTCGAGATCGTCTGCACTCGAAAAGCACCAAAAAGTGACGAATAGACACGAAAATCTGCTGAAAATGTAACAAAATTCAATTAAAAATTGGCCAAAAAATCCAAGTTGATCGGACATTAAACAAAAAAAATTCACTCAATTTTTTAATTTTTTTCACAAAATATCAATATTGAGATTATGTCACAAAATCAATCAGAACACTTGTTTAGCAAAACAATCGATTTTTATCTCATTAATCATTTTTTTTTTTAATTTTTTTTAACAAAATATTCAAATTAAAACGATGATTATAACGAAAACTAATTTATTTTTATCAAAATACTCACCAAAAAATGCGAAGAAATTAATATTTTCAAAAATCGATTATGATAAGATCAATCACCAATGACGTCCAAAGAGAAAAGAGAAATGATAACAAATTGCTATTTGAATCACTCCGTGCAATGCTCTCCAATACACAAACGACCAAAATGTATTTAATACTAATGAATGCTGTATGCGGTACAAAAATTGCTTGCGGCAAAATACACTCACCGCACCGCACACACATGCGTTATCGGATTTCAACCAAACTTCATATAAACCATATATGGGCCACTGCCTACGGTGTATAAGTTTGGTTGAAATCGCACGACGCGCTTATGATTAGTTCGGCGATGTACATATACGGACATACTTTTATATATATAGATTAAGAAAATAAAATCTATTTACGAAACGGCACGATTCGGATTACTTTGGCCGAGGGGTTAAAAAACCGAATTTCCGTATAAATGGGGTATGTACGGATAGGGGAGCTTCTCCAGGGGAGGAATATCCAAAAATAACATAAAAATAAACAATATTTTTTGAAATATTCACGTTCAAAAATTCAATAATTTGCACTAAGAAAACATGTTATTTCTCTATGTTTTACTAAATTTTTTCACGTTCTTTACACTGTATATTTAAATACACACTCTAAGCTTTGAAATAAGCTTACATTTCTTTGTCTTTCTTCTCTTTGTTTCTAGTTTCGAGTGATTCTTTTTTCTTTATTAACTATAAAAAAACTGTAAAGAAGATTTTTCAAGCTAAAATTGAATATGTGAACACTTTTCCATATACATACATGTATGAATATATGAATAATATGTGATTTATATTAAATAAACACAGATAAGTAAAATCGTGTGATAACATTATAATATTATACATTTTTATGATTGTAATATAACATTTTTATATACATAATACCCGGGGTGACTGAAATACTTTCCCATAGTACTCCTTTCTGCGTTGGCGGCTTTCGGCTGCGCTTTAAAAAAATAACCCTGGCCGAGCGAATATCCGGGGTGACTGAAGTACTTTCGCATAGTACTCCTTTCTGCGTTGAAAATGAAAAAATATATTGACTTTTTGGTATAAGGTGGTTATAATTGGAGTTATCATGCACTCATAATTTAAGTTTTCGTTATAAAATGGTAAATTTTGGTTATTATATCTGTCAGCGATTTCCATTTATTTTTGATGATACATTGGTTTGTATTTTAGGTGACAATATATATATTAATAACTTAATTCACTTTATTAAGTATTGAAACATTAAAAGTCATTTAATCTATATATTAATTATAAAGAGGAAAGATTTGTATCTATTTTTGTATGTTTGTAATAAATAGGTTCAAAAAGTACTGGGCCGATTTAAAAAATTCTTTCACTAGTAAAATGCTACATTCTTCCAATTTGATATAGGCTAAATTTAATTTGGAAAAAAAATTAGGGATCTTTGGTAAAATTTGAACAATGTAACCGAAGGAGTAGAAAAATGAGTCTTAAAATGTCTTTCGTCGAATGCGCTGCCGAAATTATAAGCGATAGAACAAAGTAATGTACAACAATATTGAAGAATATCATAATGTCTACAAAAAACTCCGCGGTAGCATGTGTCCAATTATTGTAGTTATGTCACTACAACAACTTTTTTTCATTTTAAATATTAATGAAAATGCTAACCCACTTCAAACCAAGCTATTTATGTGTTTGAACTAATCCTTATCCAAATAAATTATTTTATGGTCAAGACCATTTAACTACCTATAAAATAGTTTTTAAATTGGACTTTCCATTCAAAAGATATTACGAATTAAAAAATTCAAAAAGTAAACAAAACCGCCATAGCGCCGTGGCCGTTGTTTGTAATGCATTCTGAAAAGCGCGCTGGGCCAGAGAATGTAAAGTATAGAGAAGGTGCAAATTGAATTCTGTATGATGTTCGATTTGGCGGCTAACAGAGCCGATAGAATCAAAGTAAGGAGGACGTTGTCGCTGTTATTTATCAGTATTGAGTACATGCAGTGGCAAAACTATATGCAAAACGACTGAATTCATTATTTATTACTGTTATTTTAATTTTTTGATTATTATTATTATTATTTTTTGATTTTTCAAAAGAAATTGAACATGAAAAGATTTACATACAAATATCACTGTGGGATTTTTTTAATACAAATAAAAATATTTGTGAAAAGAGTGTTTTGTATCCAAATTTACAAAAATAAATAATTGTCTACCCCGTTCGACGCCGGGACGGGCTGCTAGTACCTAATAAAGGCATTTTAGGTTGCTAGCTGTCATTTTTTGAAAGTTACATTTAAATTTCGTGTTTTTCTTAATTTTTAAAAGCGATTTTCAACGACGGCACCAAATACCTCCGGTCACATTTATGTTTAGTAAAATTTCAGTTTGGTTATTGCATAAGATTAAAACAAACAGAACTGCGGTTGATATGACCTGTCGTCACGATTTTATTTTTAGTACCAACTTAAATCCGCAAGGAGCGCAATTCTATGCCTGCCTGTGCAGTATGCACATGTACAAAAAATGCAATTATAATAAATGCACATCAGTAGGTAATGCAGTTTATGTAGGTGCGAATAGATGCGCTTATACTTAATATGTAGATATGAATGTAAACTAATTATGATTTCGGGAATGGAGCATATGCTAGCGGTGTGCATATTAGGGTGGGTCGATTCTGGCCTATTTCGATTCGGGATTTCTAATAGTGCGGAAAATTTGCCTTAGACTTCCTGATTCCAATGCTACTTTTTGTTTTGAGATCGGATTGCATCTTAAACCCCAACTCCGGCCTTGAAATTTCGTAAATTCGCCTAAAATCGTGAAATTGTCTACCTAGCGCCTGAAATACGCATCTCATGGCAAAATGTATAAAACAAAAGTTATTTGGCACGTTATTTGCTACCGAAATGGTAGTATGTGATCATGGCCGTAGGACGAACCGTTCCCGAGATACGATCGAAAAGGCGGCGCGCCGCAGCGCAAGGTGAAAATCGGCTTGCGGACACACTTCTTGACGTTGATTTCGCCGAGTTCTATCACTCACATTCATTCACCTACGCCAAAGGAGACGTTCGGAAAGGTCTCCACACAAATATTTTTTCATCGAGTTCCTTCACTCTTGTGTTCACTCTTGTCGGTGATTTCGCCGCAAGCTATCAACAGAACACAGAACTCAAAATGTCTGTATCTAAATTTAAATTTACTCAGAAATGTCCTGTGTTTGTCATATATACGTACAATCTCTCTGAGTCCCAGTTACCTACTTACCAGGATGTTCTCTTGTGTTATCAGTTTGAAAGATTTCGTATAGGGCGACTCCGAGGCGACAACTATGAACCTAGGAGTAAAGAGGTTAGAGAAATAGTTGCAAAAAAGGTTGAAAATACTTTCAAAAGTCATCTATTCCAGAGTTGTACAAATGCTCACCATATACCGTAAGAAATTTCTGACACTTAAACAAATGTTTTTAAGGAACCCAATAGGTTTGAACTCTAAAAGAGACGACTTTGTCTCTTCTGCCGGAAAATTATTTGACATCGCTGCTTGTAAATGCATTTATTTTTGTTCTTGCACTTGTCCAAAGGAAAGGAAAATTCCTATCAGTGAGCAACCATTTCCCTTGGACCAGAGAACCAGCAGAATTGGTCGCATTGGAAGTGTTGATCTACCTAAAACAAAAAAGCTTACAAAGAAAAATGAATGTAAAGAACAGCTTTTAAAACGTCATTCAACATCAACACTTACCAGAAAAGTATCAGCTAGAACACGTGACCATTCAGATCAGCCAGACTCTCATACATACGACAACAATGTAGGTGCGTCGCATATGGATTCTTCCAAAAACGATGCTGATGATGAATTTTCTCTTCCATCCTCTAAAACCAAACAAAACACACTAGTATTAGATTACACTGCTTTAGCTGCCCAAAGATTTGGAGTAAGTGATAGATCAGCGGCCTTGATTGTTTCATCTGCTTTTCTGGATGCCAAAAAATAACAGAGGATCAGGCTAGGTTTGTCACTGACATATGCAAGATTAGTCGGGCAAAAAAAAAGTGTTGGAGTTAAGCTCCAAAACACCGAAAGTATTGACTCTGTATATGGGCTGTATTTTGACGGCCGAAAAGACAATACACTAACACAAGTCAGCGAAGGTGAAAAGTACTACCGCGACACTGTCAAAGAGGAACATATTTCTCTTATAGCGGGACCTGGTTGTCATTACTTTGGTCACGTCACCTTTCCTTCCGGGTCAGCTGAGGATGAGACGCAAGCTATATGGCAACATTTACAAGACAATTCAGTTGATGTGGAATATCTAGAAGTTGTCGGTGCTGATGGTTTCAACACGAACACAGGTTGGAAAGGTGGAATCATTCGGAAACTAGAAGAAAGAATAGGTAGGCCATTACAGTGAATTGTTTGTCTTCTACATTTCAACGAACTTCCATTCGTGCTCTTTTCGAACACATAGATGGTGTCTCAAAGAGTTTAAATACATTCTCCAGTGACATAGGTAAACTGCTCCCTGATTGTGAGAAGTTGCCTGTTGTCAAATTTGGAAGTTTTCCATTCTGCTAATTACCTTCTGAGGTTATTAATCCGACTCAACTTAGCACAGATCAAGCTTATCTCTATAAAATATCAAAAACTGTTATTTCCGGTCAATGTTCCTCAGATTTAGCGTCGATGCATCCAGGGAACATGTGCAAATAGAATTCTGAGATTATACATTTCTACTGACAAACCAACAAAGGAAATAAAGATTTTGGTCAAGTACATATTTACAGTTTACTCACCTTTGTGGTTCTCAATAAGATTCAACAGTTCAATCAAAGATGGCTCGCACCATCTCTATGCTGCAATTCAAAGGTCGAGATGCTTACCTGCTAAACTGCGCAAGGTTGTCGATTCATCCATTCAACAGAATGCTTTCTTTGCTCTTGCAGAATACATTCTCCTTAGTATGATGACTGACGAACGGATAGAAGTCAGAAAGTTTGCCCTTGACCGTCTTCTGGCAGCCAGAGAAGCAGAGTCTGACACTGTAAATGGAAGGGTTAGATGTAATAAAGTGCCAAAGCTTAATTTCAAAGCTAGTAATTATTACGATATGATTAACTGGAAGACTATTACCTTGACTGTTCCACCAGTTCTTTGTTCAGTTTCTAACGAAGAACTCATAAAAGAGCTGTCGGAAGACACTGCAGAGGTATGGAAATTTAGTGAATTCCCCTCTCACAGTGGCAGTCGAGAGAACCGTCAAACTGGTGACAGAGGCATCTTCTGAAGTTATTGGCCCCCAATCTCGAGATCGTTTTCTACTCTCTACACTGAAATCTACGCAACAAGTACCAAAGTTTAGTACAAAATCTGATTTTATCAATAAATTTGACACAGATTCAGACTAAAACAAGCCTGACATATGGTTGGTTGGTTGGGTTGGGCTTGGGAGGAACCCAAAGAGCAGCCACCTCCACGCGGTGGGTTCTGGGTGACCAATACAGGTTAGCTGAGAGCTGCAACAATTTTCACCTTGCGCTGTGGCGCGCCGCCTTTTCGCTCGTATCTCGGGAATGGTTCGTCCTACGGCCATGATCACATGCAACCATTTCGGAAGCAAATGACGTGACAAATAACTTTTGTTTTATACATTTTGCCATGAGATGCGTATTTCAGGCGCTAGGTAGACAATTTCACGATTTTAGGCGAATTTCCGAAATTTCAAGGCCGGAGTCTGGATTGAAGATGCAATCCGATCTCAAAACAAAAAGTTGCATTGAAATCAGGTAGTCTAAGGCTACTTTTCCGCACTATTAGAAATCCCGAATCGAAAAAGGCCAGAATCGACCCACCCTAGTATGCAAGGAAGCTATGCAAATGTGGTGAAAGGCAACACTGTGCATATGCAACTGCCGCAAAATCCTCCAAACTATGGTTATAAATCTTACAAAACTCAATAAATTGACTCAACTTATGTCTAGCATGCAAAACATGATCCAAGATTTAATAAAACCACAAAATAAAATACTGCAAAAGCTATTAAGTAAAATATGAGCTTACTAAATATCTGTATATGGAATGCTAACGGTGTTAACCAACATAAATTAGAGATTGTCAGATTTCTATCTGAAAAATATATAGATATAATGCTTATTTCAGAATCTCATTTAACAAATAAAAATAATTTCAATATACCGGGATTTAAACTATATGTTACAAATCATCCGGATGGAAAAGCGTATGGTGGTGCAACAGTGTTGATTAGAAATCGTTTAAACCACTATGCTCTAGAATCTCATGCTACACCACAGTTACAAGCTACAAGATCACTAAAAAATCGGGGTTGTGACTTAAACCTTACGGCTATATACTGCCCACGTCGTTTTAAAATTACAGAAATCGAATTTAAAGACTTTTTTGGAACACTAGGTCAAAGATTTTTAGCAGGTGGGGATTACAACGCAAAACTCACTGGCACTGGAGCTCCCGTCTTACTAATCCGAATGGACGACAGCTGTATCAAACTGTTATAAATAAGCACAATAACCTTGAAATAATATCTCCTGGTAAGCCGACATATTGGCCTAGTGATCGTAAGAAAATACCAGATTTAATTGATTTTGCTGTAATCAAAAATATAGATAAATCGCATATAACAGCTGATACATGTACTGATCTATCTTCTGATCACTCTCCTGTACTAATAAAGTTATGTGAACAATCCGTATTCGTTAATCCAAAAGTGGGTCCAACTTCTTGTAAAATGAATTGGCTAAAATATAAAAAATACGTCAGTAGCCACATTAATATTGAGTACAAAATAAATACATGAAGAGATATTGACGAAAGCACAAGATAAGTCAATGATATAATAACCAGCGCAGCTGCCTTAGCAACACCAAAGAAAAGCTATAAAGAAATAGAAGTGCTTGTAAAGTAAAAAAGGTGTGCAAGACGTAAATGGCAGATAAATCGCTCCGCTTCCACTCACTTTTAATTGAAAACTGCTGTACATAAATTAAAAAAAGCGCTCAAACGTGAGGAAGATTTGCACGCCGAAATTTATATAAAGAAGCTGTGTCCAAATACAAACAAGCAAAATTCCCTTGGAAAGTCCAACAGTCCATGAAGCCACCAACTGACTCCAACATGCCAATACAAGACTTAGGTGGAAATTGGGCTCGAACTGACGAGGAAAAAGCTAATTGTTTTGCAAATCACCTAGAAAAGGTATTTCAACCCAATTTGCCAAAGAACAACTTTAATGTCAATTTGACCCAACACAGCTAAAGAGTCGCTCTAGTCTCTTAAGACTTCACCTTCTGAAATTATTGGTATCATCAAAGAACTTTATCCAAAAAAGGCGCCGGGACATGATAATATTTCCCTAAAAATGCTAATTGAGTTACCAATTATTGCTGTAGGGGTGCTCTCTTTGCCCTTCAATGCAATTCTTAGTTTCTGATACTATCCAATTTCATGGAAAAAGTCGCAGATTATCTTGATAGATAAACCTGGGAAAGACTTAACACAGCCGTCTTTGCCGTACCCTGTCTTTCAAAAAGTATTACTATCAAAGATGTAATGATAAGTAAATATGTAGATAATACAATACCAATGCATCAATTCAGTTTTCGTGCGAAACATGGCACAATAGAGCAAGTAAATAGAATTACTAACGAGATAAGGAAAGCATTTGAGCACAGGGAGTACTGTTCAGCAACATTTCTAGATGTAGCTCAGGCGTTTGATAAGGTGTGGTACGAAGGTCTTTTATACAAGATTAAAAAAATTCTACCTTTAGAATTGTATAAAACATTGGAGTCTTATTTGAAAAACAGAAAATTTATTGTAAAAGTGGATGGATTTCATATCTGATGAACGACACATAAGGGCTGGTGTACCTCAGGGCAGTGTTTTAGGCCTAATACTATACATATAATATACAGCAGATCTTCCAACAGCTAATAATGTATTAATTTCAACTTTTGCGGATGACACAGCTATAGTGAGCCGTAACAAATGCCATAGTTTAGCATCACGAATATTAGCGAAGCATTTAAGTTCTGTCGAAGAGTGGCTAGCGAACTGGCGTATAAACGTGAATGAACAGAAGTGTAAGCATATTACATTTTCGCTAAGACTTAGTATTCACCTAGATTAGAAGGCTCACGTTAAGAAAACACATCTCTTTAGAGCTGGAAATTTAAATTGGCTTTTAAATAAAAACTCCAAACTTAGCCTAGACAACAAAGTGCTTTTATATAATGCGGTCATAAAGTCGGGATGGGATAGATACCGAGAGTTGAAGAGGGAAGCGAGACGCATTTGTAGACAGAAAAAGAAAGAGGCCGAAATGCGTGAGTACGAAGAGCTTGATAAGCTGGCCGACAGGGGTAATGCTCGAAAATTCTACGAAAAGATGCGGCGGCTTACAGAAGGTTTCAAGACCGGAGCATACTCTTGTAGAACCCCCCAAGGTGATCTAGCCACCGATGCCCAGAGTATACTTAAATTATGGAGGGAACACTTCTCCAGCCTGCTGAATGGCAGTGAACGCACAACACCAGGAGAAAGCGAACCCGATACCCCAATCGATGACGATGGAGCAGACGTTCCATTGCCAGACCATGAAGAAGTTCGAATAGCAATTGCCCGCCTGAAAAACAACAAAGCGGCAGGGGCCGATGGATTGCCGGCCGAGCTATTCAAACACGGCGGCGAAGAGCTGATAAGGTGCATGCATCAGCTTCTTTGCAAAATATGGTCGGACGAAAGTATGCCCAACGATTGGAATTTAAGTGTGCTATGCCCAATCCACAAAAAAGGAGACCCCACAATCTGCGCCAACTACCGTGGGATTAGCCTCCTCAACATCGCATATAAGGTCCTGTCGAGCGTATTGTGTGAAAGATTAAAGCCCACCGTCAACAAACTGATTGGACCTTATCAGTGTGGCTTTAGACCTGGTAAATCAACAACCGACCAGATATTCACGATGCGCCAAATCTTGGAAAAGACCCGTGAAAGGAGAATCGACACACACCACCTCTTCGTCGATTTCAAAGCTGCTTTCGACAGCACGAAAAGGAGCTGCCTTTATGCCGCGATGTCTGAATTTGGTATCCCCGCAAAGCTAATACGGCTGTGCAAGCTGACGTTGAGCAACACGAAAAGAACCTCTCCGAGCCGTTCGATACCAAACGAAGTTTCAGACAAGGCGACTCCCTATCGTGCGACTTTTTCAATCTGCTCCTGGAGAAAATAGTTCGAGATGCAGAACTTAATCGATCAGGTACAATCTTTTATAAGAGTGTACAGCTGCCGGCGTATGCCGATGATATTGATATCATCGGCCTCAACACCCGCGCTGTTAGTTCTGCTTTCTACAGGCTAGACAAGGAAGCAAAAGAAATGGGTCTGGCAGTGAACGAGGGCAAGACGAAATATCTCCTGTCATCAAACAAACAGTCGTCGCACTCGCGACTTGGCACTCACGTCACTGTTGACAGTCATAACTTTGAAGTTATAGATAATTTCGTCTATCTTGGAACCAGCGTAAACACCACGAACAATGTCAGCCTAGAAATCCAACGCTGGATAACTCTTGCCAACAGGTGCTACTTCGGACTAAGTAGGCAATTGAGAAGCAAAGTCCTCTCTCAACAAACAAAAACCAAACTCTATAAGTCACTCATAATTCCCGTCCTGCCATATGGTGCAGAGGCTTGGACGATGTCGACGTTCCAAGTTTTCGAGAGAAAGGTTCTGCGAAAGATTTATGGTCCTTTGCGCGTTGGCCACGGCGAATATCGCATTCGATGGAACGATGAGCTGTACGAGATATACGACGACATTGACATAGTTCAGCGCATTAAAAGACAGCGGCTACGCTGGCTAGGCCATGTTGTCCGGATGGATGAAAACACTCCAGCTCTGAAAGTATTCGACGCAGTACCCGCCGCGGGAAGCAGAGGAAGAGGAAGACCTCCACTCCGTTGGAAGGACCAAGTGGAGAAGGACCTGGCCTCGCTTGGAATATCCAACTGGCGCCAAGTAGCGAAGAGAAGAAACGACTGGCGCGCTGTTGTTGACTCGGCTATAATCGTGTAAGCGGTGTCTACGCCAGTAAAGAAGAAGAAGGTCATAAAGTCGATTTGGATGCATGGCATTCAACTGTGGGGTACGACCTGTGCAACTAATATTGATATATTACAAAGGTTTCAATCAAAAATGCTTAGAACAATCACGTGTTCACCATGGTACATGCGTAACGAAAATATCCATAAAGACATTAGTATTCCTATGGTAAAGAAAGAAGTAGAAGACAGCAGAATTAAATATATATATAAACTCCGAGATCACCCTAACCCTGTGGCTAATGCTTTGGTACATTCCTGCGATCAAACACGAGTTAAAAGAAGAGATATGCCTGCGTATTAAAGAGCGACGTATCACCAAAACAGATCAATCACTTGCTTGAGCTTGTACAGAAAAACACCGTACTGTGAGAGTTCACGGTTGACTCTCTGTTTGATTTGTAAGATCAAACTTTAAACTTAAATATGATTCTTTAAATTTTTACCACTAGTGGGGGGAAAATAAAGACTTATTTAAGCTGAGAACTATTTCATTCTGATTTTATTTTTAAAATTGTGAACCTTATATACTATTTTAGATTTCTTACTTATCTAATTAAACTTATGTATATTTACGGCACACCACATGGAGTTGTTTTCAACCAGAGAAACAATACAAAAAATTATTTATTAATTTTTTCTCGGGCGTTTAAATATTTTACAAATTTTATGTTCGGTAGAGTTTGAAAATTTTTTAACATACAAACAACCATTTTTGTTAATAAATGATTTTTTGTATTGTTTCTGTGAAACCATAAAATCGTTAAATTATATTTTTTATATGATAGAAATGAAGTTTACAGAAAAAATATTTTTTTCATTTTTTTTTTTTAAATAAATAAAAAAAAATCGGCCCACTCCGGGATTAGCAGGGATAGTAGTAGTAGTCAAATTAATAATTTAAGGAAAAAAAATGGCGAACTTCTAAAAACAAAATTTCGATTTTACTTAAAAAACCGATTATTTTATGTACTTGATCGTGTTAAATTTTTTTCGCGTATTTTTTCCAAAAGTTCATTCAAAAACAAAAATTTAAAAATAGGTGTCCAAAAGTCAATTTTTACAAAAGTTATGGCTATTTGAAAATAAAAAAGCCATTTTTTAGCAAAAAAAAGCAAAATTCATAACTTTTTTGAAGTTGGAAAAAAAATTCTGAAAAGGTTCTCAAAAATGTTTTTCAAAGGGTAGAAAAGGATGGATAAGTTTCAGCAAAATCTGAAGGGGTCGGCTTCAAAGTGGTCGATTTGGAATACCCCTTTTGTATTTGCCTTGTACTGCCTCAGCATTGGCGAAGATAAGCTGGTTCAATATATTTGAACAACCTGTCTAGTTTTTAATTAGATTTAAGATTTTATAACTTATTGTTAGGTTTTAAGAAAAAGCTGATTCAATAAATAAAATAATTGTGAACAAAAACTATATATATATATATAAGTATATCTGTCGTGCTATAATATCCCAATTCGACAGCTGATGTAGGTTTGCATTTTCTTTTTCCTAACTTAAAATATTTTCAAAATTCTAAACATTTTAAATTTAATTTTTTTTTCTTTATTAATAAACATTTTATACAAAAATACAAATATGTATATATGTTCAATAAAAAAATTATTAATATCTGAATAGAAAGATTAATTATATAAAATGATAATAATGCCTGAAAAGATTAATACTATCTGAAAAAACAACAAAATATATTAAATTCAATAGAATTGATCCTGAAAGAAAGATTATTTATGTAAAAATCATAATAATATCTGAAAGAAAAGGATAATATTATCTGATTATTTTGAAATATAAAACAAACATCTGTTTTCACATATTATATTGGATTATGCAGGCCTCCTTAAACGCATAAAATTCATACTTATGAACATATGTAATTATTTTTGAGTATTATATTGGACTGCGCAATCCAATTTCAAACAACACACACTTATTTTCACATACTTAACAATTTATATTTGCTGCTTCTGATAATATTACTGCTGCTGCTATTTACAATTCAGTTCTGGTTTCCGATGCTTTAAAATTAAATGAAGTAATTATATGCAAAATATTGTTAAAAAATCACATAAAATTCATTCACTTACCTTCTTGTTGAACGAGCACGAATGACATGCGTCTTTAAATTTTTTTATTACGCTTTTTGGGATTTTCTTTTAGCACTATTGACAATTATGTTTTCTCATTCACACTCATTCAAATAAAGCAAGAAATGAAAGAAACTTTTTTTCATCGCATTTAGGCAAACAACAACTAATCCGAAAAAGTGCGTTGGTGTTAGTGCATCGAGAAAAAATGTGTAGTTGTATTGAAATATTTGAGAAAAGTGGTTAGCCGTGGCTGGCAGGGTATTACATATGTTTATAACACTTACTTATAATATGCTAAAAAAAATACAATAGTGACAAATGTACATATATATATCGTATCGTATCGTATCGTATCATATTCTTTTGAGTATATGTACACTTTTGCAAATCCAAATCACATTACCACTTTTCAGTAATAGCATGTGCGCGCTGCTTGTATGTACATACATAAATATGTGAGTATGAGAATCAGCGTGTACACGCAAAAACTACATCATTGCTCTGCAAAAACAACAATCGTCTCAAATAGCATATGCAGCATCAATAAGCATCAATAGGCAGCCAAATTGTTCGAAGCCCAAATGTAGTAAATCTTACAACAAAAACATTTTCATTTATGAACGCAAGCGCACTTTCAACAAGCAAACTCGCTTCCATGGTAAAAATATATAAGTAACAAAAGAATCATATGGTTGTCAACAGCTGAGATCAGCTGATCGAAATAGTCGATTTTTCGGCACAGAGATACCAATATTTTGATACAATAAATAAAATTGTAATCAACACTAGGTAAATTTAAACTTTATGAATTTTAGGAGTCGAAATATATTTGAAATCTTTACAAAAACTTACTTAAAGTAATAAATTGCATTGCATAACACGGCAACACACACCTTTTCTGAGGCATCTGGACCCTAATGAAGTGCCTGGCCTTTTGCCCTGAGTCTCCCTCATTCTATTTCATTCTTAATGTAATTTCTGTCATTCTATAAGCTTTCGCCTGTAGGTTTCTACAACGCTCGCTTTATTCATAAAAGCAACCGCCCCGAGCATGCGTTTGCCGACACGATTCCGACTACCTTGGCGGTCGGGTAAAAAACACGAATTTCGGTATAAATGGGCTATGTGCTGGTAGGGGAGCTACTGCAGAAGAGGAATATGCAAAAATAATGTTGCTATAACTTATGTTTTTTAAAATATTCTCGAAAATTGTAATCAATAAAAAATAGTATTTCTCAATGTTTCTATAAACTTTTCACTTTGTTTATTTAAATATGCACTCTAAGCTTAAAAGAGGTTCACATTTCACATTTCACTTTTTATTATATGTTGACGCCGCCCCGGCCAATTTCTTTGCCACGTCTGTATCGGCATAGCAATCTCTTCTTCGAAGTTTCTTCGAAGTTTTAATTCGCAACTAAACATTAACGAAGAAAAAGTTGCGCGCTTTCTTCTTTGCGACAGCTCAACCGATCCAGACGTGGTAAATGTTTTTCCAATTTGTTATGTTAAAATACATGTATTATAAGAAACCTTTTGTTTTTTTATTAATTATCTTGTGTGGAATAATTTGCGCTGACCGTTCCCCCACGGCCAACCACAACTACGGAACGAGCCACACCTCCACCATTCGAGTTATCATTGGTCCTTCGAGCCGGATAACAAGTAACAGGTTAATTTTTATTTAAAGTGAAAGTGCATTAATTTGCCCGCTTTAGCAACACGCAAGTTACAGCCAAACATATTTTGGACTTGTGCTCTGCAACCCATTGTGCTGTGTGAAGTGGAGACCATAACTTATTTTTGGCACTCTACCCACAAAATCAACGCACACTGCAGGTAGTATTGTACTTCCTCGCAAATGCACTAATCATTTCAATTTACGTATATAAAAAAAAACACACACACGCTGTTATTCGAAAAAAATTATAAATTTTTGGACGCACAAACAACGTCTGGAGCGTCAACAATCTCTCTCGGTTTTTTTGTTTTTTCTTGTGGTTAATTTGAGTCTAGTCGCTCAACTCTGCCTTTCCATATATTGTTCTAATAGCAATAACGCAGCTGCAGTAACGCGAGTGCATAAAAAAATACAAAAATTAAACCAAGTGAAGTGAGCGACGGCAAGAAAGCCAAACAGCTAAGGCACGGCAGCAATTGGAGAGCAGCAAAGCCAAACAACACAGGCAAAGTAGCAAAGGGAGTGCAGCAAAGGCAAAGCAGCGCACCAGCCATCCCAGAAGGATAACAACAAACAGAAGAGGTGAATTCGAAAATAACCCCGTGAAAAAGTGAAAATGAATAGTAGATATAAATCAAATAAGTGCTTGCGAATTTTTATTTGTATTTGTATTTGGATTTAAATACAGCAATAAAGCACAAGCAAATTTTGTTTGTGTACATAGTCGAAGACTAAGCGTGCAAATGCATTGGGACGATTACCCAGCAAGCACATTCAAATTAAATTTGAAAAAATACTTTGAGAAAATACGTTACTAAATTTATTAATTTTTTTTGTTCTTTTGAAAATTCACGCTTCATTAAGAAACAACGCACTACTAATTTGTACTTTGTCCGTGATTGGTTCTGTAACTTTTGAACTTTTTGCAAATATTTTTCAAATTTTAATTTCAAACTTTAAGATCCAATTTTGCAGTTCCGGTTCAATTTTTGAACACAATGGAATCCATCAGAGCATTTATCATATCTGCAAACGCTCTACTGGAGTTTGAGGAGTATTTTACTCTAACAGCAAACAACCAAAGTGCCTACTCTCTTGAAGTACAACAAACTGAATTGAAATCTCTGTGGGCAGAGGTAAAGTCAGACTACAAGTTGTGTCTGCCAAAGGTGGATCCTTCCGACACAACCTCAATTGACGACATTAAGCTTAAATATTCAAGCTGTTACCACGCTTATGTGTGTTGCGCGCCCTTGATGGGCGAACACATGCACAACCTCACGGCGTTCAACCAAAGTCCTACTTCAAATTTAACGGTGATTCAACCTGAACGGTTACAACAAACGGTAGAACCCGTGAGGCATTCCATCAACATACTGCCATGTGATACCGAAATATTTCATGGCGATGTTTTACAATGGCCCTCATTTAGGGATTTGTTTGCCGCCATTTATGGGAATAACCCATGGCTATCTCCAGTGGAAAAGTTATTCCATCAGAATCAAAAAACGCGAGGTGAGACAAAAGCTATCGTTTCGAAAGCGCCACTGACGAATGACGGATTCACATTGGCTTATAATAATTTGTTGAGTAACTGTGAAAACAAGCGAGTGCTTGTCAACACACAATTAAATTTATCACTCAAGCTCCCGCACATTTCAACAGAATCTGAGACCTAACTCAGAAATTTACAGCGGGAGATATATAGCTTCATTTTAGAACACAGAACACAAATACATGACATCAATATAAATATCTGGGATGCCATATTTACGTATTTGTGTTCTATCCGACTACCGGACTATACACTGCCGCTTTGGGAACAATCTCTGGATTCGGATTCAGAAATCCCAAAATGGGTTGAGTAAGACAAGTTTCTAACCAAACGGGTTAAAACGCTAGAGAGAGTATTAAACCTCAAAGGCGAGATCGGTACTCAACCCAAGACTAAGTCGGATGATGGTGAAGGTCGGATATCAACCTTGCAGTCAGGGATTAGATCCAAGCCCATCAATTCCCATCACGCCAAGACATACAACATTAAATGTAAACTGCGCTCATCTCAATCACACATTTTGAAAACTTGTCAAAGATTTATTGAGATGCAGTCTAATGCACGGTTAAATGCTGTCAGAAAACTCCACGTCTGCCTTAACTGTTTATCGGACTCACATGAAGTCAAAAATTGTAAAAGTCGGTTTAATTGTTCCAAATGTATACAGAGACATCACTCTATGATTCACCGGGATCTGGTTGAGGAAATAGCTCAGATATCCGACAGCGTAGACACAACTGAGATTTCTACTAAACCTCATGTGGCTTCTATTAAGGCCAATGTTTCAAATGTGCCTACCAGTCGAAGAATGCTCTTAGGTACAGTCATGGTGACCTTATGTTACAACGAGAGCACTTTCACTGTCAGAGCCCTGATCGATTCGGGATCTGAAGGAACCTTCGTAAGCAACAGTTTGCAAAAACGCTTAAATCTGACAAGCAAAAAGATCAGCACCAGAGCTTCAGGATTGAAAAATACCTCGTTAGGACGAGTTTAATCGGTATGCTCGATCAGAATTGGCTCGCCCCGTAACAAAAGTTTTAAACTAGAAGCGGAAGAGTTGGTACTGCCAAAGTTGACTAGACTGCTTCCGTCTAGATCAATTAACCCTTCAATAGTCAAAAGGTTACCCAATATTCCCTTAGCGGATAATAATTTCTATACGAGTCAAAAGGTTGACTTGACTTGATCGGAGCCGATCTTTACCCGGAAATTATACTAAATGGGGTAAAATCGAAAATTTTTGGATCCTTCCCTGCACAGCGCACAGTGTTCGGTTGGATTTTAACAGATTCCGTTCCCTTAGAAGAAACGAAGATAACTTGCAAAGGCGACGGATCAAAGTCAGCAATAACTAAACAACAAACACAAAACAACAATATTTATACAACAGCAACAACATCAGCAGCATCAACAGCAACAACAGTATCATGCTAACAATGATGGCGAAACAAATGATGCGACCGGCTCATCGAATCACACCGATATGCCTGGTGGTACATTTCGAGCACCCAGAGTTGGGATGCAATCGCACAACGGTGACCACGCATCTGGCAGTTGTTCGTCACAACAACACAATTCGATGCCATATCTGCAGGCATTCCACGGTGGCCTGTACTCGCATCTATTTCGCCGCCAACAACATGCTGCAGCTGCAATGCAACGAGAATCCGCATATGAGAAGAAACTCGCGCAATTCATGCAAGATGCTTTTCCAAAAAAAAGCAAAAAACTGAAGAAACGTGATCCCGATAAGCTCTTCTTGCTCTCACTCTACGAGGAGATCAAACGTGTGCCCGAAGAGATACGACTCGATCTCAATAGCGAACTCATACAGGTGCTCAAAACATACCACAAATCACCAACAGACCGCTATCATTAGTAAACCAAAGGAAAAAATTGACGGCCCTAAGTCAGCAGTTTTGTCAGAGATGGAAGAAAAAATACTGAAAGGAACTTCAGAAATGAAAAAAACTGAAACATTCCCAACAGATCGTCCAAGTCAACGACCTGGTGGTAGTTCGTGATGAAAATGTACCTCCAAATGAATGGAGATTAGGCAGCATCATCAAAGTACATCCAGGGTTGGACCAACGAGTTCGGGTGGTGGACATTCAAACTAAACGTGGCTTAATTTCTAGGCCTATAACAAAGATTATCATTTTATCCAATCAATGTTAATTTTCACACCTTAATAATCTTCCTTTTCGCTTAGAAAATTATTGAAAAGGACGACAATCGACTGCCCCCTATGCGTATATGCCATCTACTTCACTGGTGCCCAGAGTTCCGCCAGATGACCCCAGATGTTAGGCTGAGGACCACATTGATCCACCGCTATTGTAGCAACGGAGTAATATGCTGCAAACGTTGCGGCAACCCACACCACACGATGCCTCATGGCAGAGCAGGTCGAGTCAGCGGAAATGGAAGAAAATTCGGTGACAATTGGCACTACGGATTCGGACCCCTATCAACGATGTCAACCGACGTCATCAGTCAAGCATCCGAAAGAAAGCTCTGGCCCCCGATGCCTCTCCCGCATACCACACGCCCAAGCTCGAACCAGATTCGAGTGGTCTGACCGACTTCGGCGTGCTGGTAACTTCCTTTCGGATTGGCGACATGTCAACGATCGACTGAGACTCGATTCATCTCAGCGACATTGCCCGGACCGAGCGGAACGCCATTCGTTCCACCGGCCACTCCATCCGAAGCGAAGGAGTGGACGAAACGCTCGACGTCAAGCAGATGCACGCTGTATCATCAAGGATAAGCGTTGTCACCAACCGCCTTAATAAGTGTTCGAACTGCAACCAGGTTCATAACAATGCGTAACATGATTAGCTCAGTCAGTCCAGCCACTGTTATCCTCTCCTCTACGATTTCGCGATTGCGACTGCGTACGCATGCACGTGGAGACAGCCGAATGAGCGAACTAATGTTTCGGGACATCCATGGTGGAGAAACAAAAATCTCCGTGAGTGCCCAAATACAACGACGTCTATTACCACGGACGCCAGTAAGGCCTCTGGAAGACCATATATTTCAACACTTCCGGAACCTAAGACTGGCAGACAACGAATTCTACAAGGCAACGCCAGTCGAGGTAATTTTAGGAGCGGACGTCTACTCCCGGGCGTTGTATAATATCGGTACAATAAAGTGCATTGGCTGCCAACGCCTTTCACATTTACCACCTACACAGGATCGAGTTAGGCTCGAGTCGTCTCGCCGACCTCGGAAGGTGGTGACTTCTATGCAAATTGGCGGCATAGAAATTACCGACTGAGACTTGATTCAACTCAGCGGCATTTCCCGGACCGAACCAGACTCGATTCGTCTCGTCGACCACCCCATCTGCAAAGAAGACGTGGGAGAGGAAGTACAGGAGCCAGCCGTACGTTAGTTTTAAGTAATTAATTGTAAACAGCATTTGCAGTAATACTGCAAGGTGGGGAGAATGTTGACGCCGCCCCCGCCCAATTTCATTTGCCACGTTTGTATCGACAGAGCACTCTCTTCTTCGAAGTTTTAATTCGCAACTAAACACTAACTAGTAAGAAGTTGCGCGTTCTCTTCTTTGTGACAGCTCAACCGATGCAGACATGGTAAGTGTTTTTCCAATTTGTTATATTAAAATACATGTATTATAAGAAACTTTTTGTTTTTTATTAATTATCTTGTGTGGAATAATTTGCGCCGACCGTTTCCCCACGGCCAATCACAACTACGGAACGAGCCACAAATTAGCTAAATTTATTAATTTAAAAGTCACTTAGCACATTCATCGTTGAAAAGGTTAGATTGTTTACAATTATGAGGAAAACGAGGGTTTTCTTTGTTTCTATTTTCGCGTGATTCTTTTTTCTTTATTAACTATAAAAAATTTCTTTCCAACATCTTTTAAGCTATAATTGAACATGTAAAGTATTCCTGAAAGCGTACATTCCTTAACATTGAAATTATCATTACTTTCCTCATTTAACACTTAAAATTCTCAATTATGCTATTTTCGAGTTCCTTGATGCAAACTCTGGTGAAACACCCTTGTAATTTGGCTATGGTGAAACTCGCTCATCTCTGCCCAGTACCCCTGCGAAAAGTTACGATATCTGATTCGCGAACCTTCTCTATGACAAAAACTTTAACCGGGGAATTCACCTCAAAACCATGGAATTCACCCCGTGAAGTAATAATATTTTTTTGATTTTAGAAGATGGAATAGAAATTTCTTATAAACTTTAAATTTTTTTTTGTGTTTGTATTTTTTGTAAATTTATCTTCATTATGGCTTAAAAAAGTAGCAGTTGAAAATTTTTTTGATATACAATATTTCCTTAGATAAAACATGCAATAACTTCATCATAAAATCAAACAAGCAAAGAATTACGTTTTGCAGTCAAGATTTTCTTGGCGTAATCAACATTTTTTCTTAACCAGGGAATTGTGTGGATGTGTAATGTTCAAATATAGTATGTATAGATATGCTTAGAATGGCACTGAAGGCATAACGCCAGGAGAATGCGAACTCGATTCCCCAATCGATGAGGAGGGAGCAGACGTTCCATTACCCGACCATGAAGAAGTTCGAATAATAGTTGCCCGCCTTAAAAACAACAAAGCGCCAGGGGCCAATAGATTGCCGGTCGAGCTATTCAAACATGGCGGTGAAGAACTGATAAGAAGCATTCATCAGCTTCCTTGCAAAAAATGGTCTGACGAAAGCATGCCCAACGATTGGAATTTAAGTGTGCTCTGTCTAATCCACAAAAAGGGAGACCGCACAATCTGTGCCAATTACTGTGGGATAAGCCTCCTCAACATTGCGTTTAAGATTCTATCGAGCGTATTGTGTGAATGATAACCGTCAACAAACTGATTGGACCTTATCTGTGTGGCCTTCTTCTTCTTCTTCTTTACTGGCGTAGGCACCGCTTACGCGATTATAGCCGAGTCAATAACAGCGCGCCACTCGTTTCTTCTCTTCGCTACGTGGCGCCAATTGGATATTCCAAGCGAAGCCAGGTCCTTCTCCACTTGGTACTTCCAACGGAGTGGAGGTCTTCCTCTTCCTCTGCTTCCTGCGGCGGGTACTGCGTCGAATACTTTCAGAGCTGGAGTGTTTTCATCCATCCGGACAACATGACCTAGCCAGCGTAGCCGCTGTCTTTTAATTCGCTGAACTATGTCAATGTCGTCGTATATCTCGTACAGCTCATCGTTCCATCGAATGCGATATTCGCCGTGGCCAACGCGCAAAGGACCATAAATCTTTCGCAGAACCTTTCTCTCGAAAACTCTTAAGTTCGACTCATCGGTTGTTGTCATCGTCCAGGCCTCTGCACCGTATAGCAGGACGGGAATTATGAGCGACTTATAGAGTTTGGTTTTTGTTCGTCGAGAGAGGACTTTACTTTTCAATTGCCTACTCAGTCCAAAGTAGCACCTGTTGGCAAGAGTAATCCTGCGTTGGATTTCCAGGCTGACATTGTTGGTGGTGTTTAAGCTGGTTCCAAGATAGACGAAATTATCTACAACTTTAAAGTTATGACTGTCAACAGTGACGTGGGAGCCAAGTCGCGAGTGCGACGACTGTTTGTTTGATGACAGGAGATATTTCGTCTTGCCCTCGTTCACTGCCAGACCCACTTGTGTTGCTTCCTTGTTAAGTCTGGAGAAAGCAGAACTAACGGCGCGGGTGTTGAGGCCGATTATATCAATATCATCGGCATACGCTAGTAGCTGTACACTCTTATAAAAGATTGTACCTGCTCGATTCAGTTCTGCAGCTCGAATAATTTTCTCCAGAAGAAGATTGAAAAAGTCGCACGATAGGGAGTCGCCTTGTCTGAAACCTCGTTTGGTATCGAACGGCTCGGAGAGGTCCTTCCCGATCCTGACGGAGCTTTGAGTGTTGCTCAGCGTCAGTTTACACAGCCGTATTAGTTTTGCGGGGATACCAAATTCAGACATCGTGGCATAAAGGCAGCTCCTTTTCGTGCTGTCGAAAGCAGCTTTGAAATCGACGAAGAGGTGGTGTGTGTCGATTCTCCTTTCACGGGTCTTTTCCAAGATTTGGCGCATCGTGAATATCTGGTCGGTTGTTGATTTACCAGGTCTAAAGCCACACTGATAAGGTCCAATCAGTTTGTTGACGGTGGGCTTTAATCTTTCACACAATACGCTCGACAGAACCTTATATGCGATGTTGAGGAGGCTAATCCCACGGTAGTTGGCGCAGATTGTGGGGTCTTCTTTTTTATGTATTGGGCATAGCACACTTAAATTCCAATCGTTGGGCATGCCTTCGTCCGACCATATTTTACAAAGAAGCTGATGCATGCTCCTTACCAGTTCTTCGCCGCCGTGTTTAAATAGCTCGGCCGGCAATCCGTCGGCCCCTGCCGCTTTGTTGTTCTTCAGGCGGGCAATTGCTATTCGAACCTCTTTATGGTCGGGCAATGGAACGTCTGCTCCATCGTCATCGATTGGGGAATCGGGTTCACCTTCTCCTGGCGTTGTACGTTCACTGCCATTCAGCAGGCTGGAGAAGTGTTCCCTCCATAATTTAAGTATGCTTTGGGCATCGGTGACTAGATCACCTTTGGGGGTTCTACAAGAGTATGCTCCGGTCTTGAAACCTTCTGTAAGTCGCCGCATCTTTTCGTAGAATTTTCGAGCATTACCCCTGTCGGCCAGCTTATCAAGCTCTTCGTACTCACGCATTTCGGCCTCTTTCTTTTTCTGTCTACAAATGCGTCTTGCTTCCCTCTTCAACTCTCGGTATCTATCCCATCCCGCACGTGTTGTGGTCGATCGTAACGTTGCGAGGTAGGCAGCCTGTTTTCTCTCCGCTGCGACACGGCACTCCTCGTCGTACCAGCTGTTCTTTTGCACTTTCCGAAAACCAATGGTTTCGGTTGCAGCTGTACGTAAGGAGTTTGAGATGCCATCCCACAGTTCCCTTATACCGAGTTGTTGACGAGTGCTCTCAAAGAGCAGGAATGCAAGCCGAGTAGAAAATCGTTCGGCTGTCTGTTGTGATTGCAGCTTCTCGACGTCGAACCTTCCTTGTGTTTGTTGGTGTGCGTTTTTTGCTGCACAGAGGCGGGTGCGAATTTTGGCTGCAACAATATAGTGGTCCGAGTCGATGTTAGGACCTCGGAGCGCACGCACATCTAAAACACTGGAGACGTGTCTTCCGTCTATCACAACATGATCGATCTGGTTGGTGGTTTTTCGATCCGGAGGCAGCCAGGTAGCTTGATGTATCTTCTTATGCTGGAATCTAGTACTACAGATAACCATATTTCGGGTCCCGGCGAAGTCGATCAGCCTCAACCCATTTAGGGATGTTTCCTCGTGGAGGCTGAATTTACCGACCGTAGTGCCAAAGATACCTTCTTTGCCCACCCTGGCGTTAAAGTCGCCAAGCACGGTTTTGACATCGTGGCGGGGGCATCTCTCATAAGTGCGCTCCAAGCACTCATAAAAGGCATCTTTGGGCACATCGTCCTTCTCTTCCGTCGGGGCGTGGGCGCAAATCAGCGATATGTTGAAGAACCTCGCTTTGATGCGAATTGTGGCTAGACGTTCATTCATAGGAGTGAATGATAGTACTCGGCGACGGAGTCTCTCTCCCACCACGAATCCAACACCAAACTTGCGCTCCTTTATATGGCCACTGTAGTAAATGCCACAAGGACCTACTTGTCTCTGTCCTTGTCCCGTCCATCGCATTTCTTGGACGGCGGTGATGTCAGCCTTTATCTTTACGAGGACATCTACCAGCTGGGCAGCGGCACCTTCTCAATTAAGGGACCGGACATTCCAGGTGCATGCCCTCAAATCATAGTCCTTATTTCGTTTGCCATGGTCGTCATCAAAAGGGGGGTCTCTCATCCGAGGCTGTTTGTGCTTTTTCATTGGGGGTGTTTTTTTACGTGGCGGGTCCCAAACCCAGCGCACAACCCTATGCAGGGGTGTTTCGCCTTCTCACTTTAGCTCGCCTTCGAACGGATGTTCTTAGGCTACCCAGAGGATACTTGGTCAAAAACCGGAAGTCGTGAGCTGCTTGAGTCATATGTAAAAGAATCGTTTCTGGCCACTCCCAAGTGAATGGCGATCAGAGAACTTTCCTCACTTGCGTGAACTTCTACACATGACTCCATCCATCCTCTGTGTGGCCTTAGACCTGGCTTATCAACCACTGGCCAGATATTCACCATGCGTTAAATCTCGAGAAAGATCCACGGAAAGATAATCGACACTCGCCACCTCTTCGTCAATTTCAAAGCTGCTTTTGACAGCACGAAAGGAGCTGCCTTTATGCCGCGATGTCTGAATTTGGTATAGTCGCAAAATTAATACGGCTATGTAAGCTGATATTGAGTAATACAAAAGCTCCATCAGGATCGCGACGGACCTCTCCGAACTGTTCGATACCAAACGAGTTATCAGACAAAGCGACTCCCTATCGTGCGACTTCTTCAATCTGTTGCTGTAGAAAATAGTTCGAGCTACAAAACTTAATCGAGCGGGAATAATCTTCTATAAGAGTGTTCAGCTGCTGACGTATGCCCATGATACATATTTATCTCATTGGCCTCAACCCTCGCGCCGTTAGTTCTGCTTTCTCCAAACTGAATAAGAAATCAACTCTTGCGAATAACTGCTACTTTGGACTGAGTAGGATATTGAGAAGTTAAGTCCTCTCTCGACGAACAAAAGCCAGTCTCTATAAGTCACTCATTATTTCCGTCCTGCTATATTGTTTTTTCGCGTGTGTTTTGTATTAAATAGTTAACTTTGATTGAAATCCATTTATTCATACCATAACAAAATGGTTGCATGCAAACTATAAGAGTTACCATATTTTGCCAACGAACAAAAATAAATTAAAAAATTGAAGGATCATACCTTTAAAAAAAATTCATAATCGTGTTATGAATAACACAAAATATTTTAGAATTTATTTTCTCCTAATAAATCCCGGTGTTGCATAAATGGTTATTTTTTGGAGCGTGAACGAATGACGCTAACGTAAAGAGCAGAACGCGAAATAACTGAAGACGGTATGTTTTAGACCGTCCTGAGTTATTTTATTTTTGTTGTGTCACTGAAGGCCATCCACGCAAACAGGAGTTATGCGGGAAAGAATCGAAAATACCCCAGTATTGGACAGACCCTGGTTAGTTTTATCGAAGCGCGGACGAAGGCCGCCAATGCACAATTTAATTCTACGCGAAAAATTAGCAACGTGTAACTAAAATTTTATTGGGGTAATATTTGATTTTTTTAATTATTTTGTTCCTTTATAATATATGAGGATAAGATTACACATACTGATTATTTGTTAGGATACAACCCCTTTGTTATGGAGTGCAAAAACACAATTGAACAAAAGATAAATATTGTATTGAATTAAACTTATTTTTGCTTTATTTAATATAAAATAAAAGTGCAGGAACGACTAAGTGAAGTTTTAATTTTATAACTGTAAAACTAATTATACATCGAAGAAACACTTACTTTGAATAGTAGAATTTTGGAACTTTTAATTCAAATATATCAAAAGTCGTATTTAACAATTTACACTTCTATTTTACTAAAACACATTAAGCTTTGTTCCTATTGATATCACTATTCGAACTGATTTTGCGAGGACACAGCGCCTAAATATTGCGCACTCCTTCTTTACTTTACAAACCAAGGTACCTTAATATACATATGCTGTGTGTGCCTCGTCTACTTCAAACGACGCTCTGGCACATACAATTGCCTACAAAATACACAGTATAACAGTTAATCTGGGGGGGGGGGTGAGAAATTCCAAGTCAGGGTGATGGTACTAGGTCAGTATAGTAAAACTCTCAAAGGGTTTAGCGTTCGTATGTGTCAGTGTTTTATGACCTTTTAAATTTTGGAAAATTTTTGGATTATTGTCTGGGGGGTGAGAAATTCCAAGTCAGGGTGATGGTACTAGGTCAGTACGACACATACGAACGTCAAACCCTTTGAGGGTTTTACTATACTGACCTAGTACCATCACTCTGACTTGGAATTTCTCACCCCTCAGACAATAATCCCAAAAATGTTCCACAGTGATATTAGCACTGCGATTACGCATGCACACTGACAAACAAAATACAAGTATTAGCGCTCCGACATAAACTTCATCTATCCGTACATTCATAACTCCGAATTCGCGGGATTGTATCCGAAGAATTATCCGATATCTATTTCCGAGAAATTAGTTCCTCTCCATAACTAAATTCTCATTCGTCTGTCTACCACAATCAGCTGCAGAAGCGAAAAAAAATAGGTGAATAAAGGCTCTGACCAAACCGCGCAAGTGGGGGAAAATGTGGAGTCGTAGCAGGAAAAGACCGACACCGTTTTCGGCGTATGAAACTGTAGTAGGGTTTGGTGACCCAATAAGATCTGCAATGGGTGGAGCCAATGTAAAATGTAAATCAGGTTACTGAAGCAAGGGAACTAACTCGGTTCCCTTTAAAGAATCGAATCTGGTAGCAGGTAGTCCCGCACAAACAAACCCACTTAAACAGCTAAAGTCACGCTAAAAATCAATGAAACAAGAAAATTATGCCAAATCCCCTTGAAAAGAGGAGGTACAAAGCGCACTCTCATCCGCAAGTGGCTGTCCCAAGGGAAGAAACAGTACAAGCGGCAGTTGGTGGACAGGCTGGCGCAGGCCGCTACTCTGATACCCTAAAATGCATCAGAATGGCGGTACTGCCCAAAAACTATCCAGCTGGGTTCATGGAAGCCGAGATGTTGTCCATCCTACAAGAAACTATTATGGATCATATGCTCAAATGCTGAAAGGATACTTTTTCCTTCTTTGGAGTATTTTTGATGTTTGGATACTGTTAATAGACTGCATAGACGAGGGAAAACGAGCTAGAGGGATGGAAAGGAGCAGTACTGTGTACCAGGAGAGGAGAGCAAATACCGACAACTTATAATATGACCGTATTCTTTCCCAGATGTGCAAGTAAAAAAGCTGAAAATTCACTGATCATCATGAGGCCCTGAAATACGAAAGCGGAACCGTGGCAGTTAAGGGAGAGGTCAAAGACTTCACAGAAAAATACCGAAACGTAATTTGAAATCTCTTCTGTGGTAGACCCAAAGCCTTCGTGGTGCAGTTTATGAAAAAAATCCAGATATTTTAAAATGATTTACAAAACATAATTTGACACTTTACCGAATGCGTCTCTATTATGATAATATGATATAAATCTATAAAAATGCATACGAGTAATTGCAAGTTAAATTTCATTTACGAATATTCTTAAGGCTTAAATTGAATTACTGTGATCTCCCCAAATATTTTATTTAGTCTCTTCGTTGCTTTCTTTCTCTAATAAACTGAAAGTTAAAATTACGGAACTGAATGTAAACTTTAATAGATTAAATTCAGTATTTTAAATTTATCAAAACTTTCAAATTTGTTTAATTGCATTGGTTGTTACTTTTATTTTTTAATTTTTTATATTTTCTTTTATTTTACAAAACTTTCATCTCAAAGTTTCACTATATGCTATGTTGGCAGTGGTATTTGTAACCTTTTAAAGGATATAGGCACATCTTTCGGAATCGAGC
Organism: Bactrocera correcta; assembly: GCA_027475135.1. NCBI lineage: Eukaryota > Metazoa > Arthropoda > Insecta > Diptera > Tephritidae > Bactrocera > Bactrocera correcta. Next base: position 69,832,407 of record CM050326.1, read on the forward strand.
TGTCCGGCTGAAGGCCCAGTAATGATTTTTGCTACTATAACATTTTCTTATAATTCCTTTATCATAAGCACTGTGCCATTTCACGTACTGGGAGGGCTTAAATTTCTCAATAACATAATGGGAATACCTTCTTTTAATTTCAATTCGTGAGGTGACAATCCGTCAGGATTAATAAAATTAAATAATTCTCGTGGGTAGTGCACATTTGAAATGACCCGGTACTTTTTTTATAACCATTTTATTTATTTCATTTACTGAGTCGTTTCTCGGTGACACTATTGCCCTCGAACAGAGCCAATCAAAATTTCTTTCTGTGAGGTTTTCGATGTCGGTCTAGATTGTGTCTGTACGAATTTCTAGACTGTTAACAGTTTGTGCCAATTCATTGTCCAACAATACTTGAGAGGTAATTGCAACTGCCGATGGTAAATTTCCATCTCAAAGTTGTAGTACATATTTTTTTGTGAGAAATTACCACTTCGGTTATTACTTAAAAGTGTTCTCATATTTGTACGCAAATGAAGAGTTTCAATTGATTTCCATAAAGGTGATGACTTGAGGCACGCTTTAATAACGTCGGTACGTGTACTTTTTGTTATAACCGGTAGCGTTTGGCGAAAGCCAAAACAAAGGTTAGGTAGGCCCCCATCAAATTGCTTGAGTGACTGATGTCTCTTAATGTGCGGTCGACAGCTTCTACATAAGCCTATGGCTTATATTGCACTCATACAAAATAATCAGTGACGTGTCCTGTAAGAGATTTCCCAATGGACCATTTTTTCGGATTGAGCGTAGCATTGCTGTTCTAAAGACACAGCCATTGGTAATTTTAATGTTACATGAGCAGTTTCCCAGCATTTAAAAGAGTTGCAGCAACTTCGGAAGACGCAACTGCCAGTGCTTTTGTTCCATGTTGTCGTAGTTTGGCTTATGGTAAATTGGCAAGAAACGTCCAAAAAGAATAGTTTCGAACGCTATTTTTTAATCTGTAACAAACTTGGGTATATTTGAGTTGACAAAGCTCGGTATGGTATTAACTACATTTTGTAGTGAGGGATTCGGTGAATGTAACGAAAAGTCCCTTCAATTTTTGTCGCTCCATTCTAAAAGTTTGTTTACTATCTGTATCAAGCCTTCATTATAAACATCAAAATCTTGACCTTGTTGTTGATCAATTTGCCTGTTATCTTCACACAAATCGTCTTTAAAAGCGCTCCATAAGTTGACAGGTTGCGAGGGGAAACAAAATAATAAATCACCACAAACAATTCTCTCAGCTCTAGTGGATATTTTGAAAACGAAGTTTCTCTACTTGCGTCTGATGATGACATACTGAACTATATTGGCGGTATTTACACTTGCGTCTTGGTTCAAAGCATGTCTCAATTCTGTCTTGGATTTTACAACACCCCTGAATATCTCTGGGTCCTTTATCTTCGTCGATTAGTAAAGCGGCCACTTCATTTTTGGATGGAGCGTTATATCTTCCGCGTTGTTCTACCTGAGGTGTGCGATTAGAGTGAATGATTAATTTTAAAGTCTCCGGATCCTTTAGTCCGATACTATGTTAAAATTTTCGTATGTACACGTTGTGACTATTTAATAAGGTCTGTAATTCGTTGATCAAATCTATTTTTATCATAGGGACCATATTTGATCGCATTGATAGTTGATCAGCTTCTGAAATGTAATAAATTTGCAGAAATTGAGGGTCTTGTCCTGCTGGTGGTAAAAGGCTACCTATAACATATTAGATTTGCCCTTCTATCTTAAAGGTGGGCATGAAATTACCCTTTTTAATTTCTTTCGCCCCAAATGAAGTCATCTGAAATAGGCTATTGTATCTACGTGCATTGTTCAAAAAATGCGCGGTGTATGTGTGATATTGGTTCCGGTGGCTCTTTGATATTAGAAAGAATAGCTTTTCCAAATGCGCAGCACATGCCACTTGCTTTGCTATTCCATTTTTTAGCAAAACATTTCAGACAACCATTATAATAAGCGGATTGTAACCGAATGCCGATCTGTTATCCTAGTTGTTAAGTACCGTTGTCTTTCTCTAAGTCGCTGCGAGCGTTCGGCGCTAGATTCCCGGGCACGCGTTTCCCAGTTCCTTAATCTATTATCAGCAAGTGTTCAACACTCAATTGTTGTTCGTACAGTTGGAATGATCTGACATTTGCTAAGCGAAGCGAAGCCCGTGATTGCGACGCATACACTCTCAGATTCGCGAGACGATCTGAATTTTCAGAAGTTGATTCTCGAATAATCTCGCTTGGGAGAAACTTTTAGAAAGTTGAGACATTTTTTTCGTAAGCATATTGTCGACTTGTTTTTGTTTTATAAACCAGATAAAATAAGTATATAACTTTATATACTTACTATTTATTTATAAAGTGTGAAAATACTATAAAAAATAGACATTCACTTACTGCCGCAATTTATAGTTAGTTTTGAGAAGAACTTTTTAAGGTGGACAAAGAAATTGCAATTAAAATAGTAAAAAAATGCTCAATGTCGGTAACTTCGGCGCGTAGCTACCTACATATTTCCGAGCGAAGTTTGGTTGTAGATATTGATAAGTTCATTATTCCTTGACATTAAGTCCCCTCCCGTACAACAGTGATGCCTTTATCGCTTAGTAGTCTTCTGTCTAACCGAGCGGTTTTGGCGGCGACCACGCGATATTTTTCAAATAACTTACATTTTTAAATTCGTAATATCCTTCGAATGGAATCTCCAAATTAAATAACTCAAAAAATTGTATATTGGTATTTAAGCAGTCTTATATAGTAAATCATTTATTTTGATAAGGATTAATACCAAAGTATAAATAACGAATCTTTTATAGCGGTGGTATTTAAATACATATTTTTTTTAATGAAAAAAACTTTTTGTGACATAACTACATATAATACTTGGACATTTGCTGTTGCGATATTTATTGAGAAATTGATATGTTCTTCAATATTGATCTTTTGTTCTATCATCAATGGTTTCCGCAGCGCATCTAGCAATAAATATAGCCTATGTTACTCAGGATAGATGTAGTTTTCCAATGGTGAAATCGACACAGACTGCTGACATACTTGTACAAAGAAAAAACTACTGTGTCGATTCTTTCATCTTTACAATAGTAATATAGATATCGATAAAAATATCCGTGTCATTCAAGCATTGTTATTAAATGTAATTTATTATGAAAGTCTTTAATTTTGTATAATGTTATTTTAAAGTTAAATGAAAAGTAAAATGTCTTAAAAATTTAATGTTCCAATTATTAGATCGGGGGTGCCGATATGCTATCGCGGGGTTGGTGTCGAAAAACTAATGTATTAATCAGCGAATATTGATATGCGAATTGTATGTGATGAATAGAGACTGCTAACCTGTTGTTCTTCCTTTTTGTTTAGTGGGTTGGTGTTCAGGTGTGATGAGTTGCCTTGGTGTTATGTTGTGTTATGATGTATGAGTATGGTTCCATAACATGTGGTGTGTTGTGCAGTGTTTCCTTAGAGTGCGCCGGTTTTTCTCGAGTAGAGTGGGGGTAGGCTTAACTCATTTAAACATCCTGGGCCCCCTAGGCTAATATTTTCCTTAGTATTATATGTGTATGCATGTACATGTGTCGGCGTACTGCTAGTGGATCGTCGGAAATTTGGTGATTGATGTCTGATGGGTCCATATTTACACCTTTGACACCTTGCGTTGGTGCGGGGGCTTAGGCGCAAGGCATACTCGGCGCCCCCCAATCTTGTATGGTTGGTGCTGGTAAGCTACCCGGAGGTAGCAGGAATGCAGGTGGACGAGGTGTCAGAGCGGCCCTGCGGAAACAGGACGGAGAAGGCAGTGCCAACAGCGACTACCGGCATCAGTTGGTCAGACAGCAGAGCTACCCTCCACGCAGGAGCTCCTCGACGGGTTAGGAGACCCTATGGACAGCAGTGCGATTGACGGCGGGGAAGAGGATCTGCCCTTCCTCGAACCCATTTTATAATGGCCGTCAATACGGAGATTGCCCAAGTGAACCTGCATCACGCGGCTGAGGCTGCGTCATAACAAGCAGAGAAAATGGGTATACTGCTGATCCAAGAGCCTTGGGTCTACAGAGGAGAGGTCAAAGGCCTCAAGACGGAGGCAAATAAGGTAATCTGGGATCTCTCTGGTGTCGGTGCAGGCCAGGGACTTTGAAGGCAAGGCCTTCGGCATACTTCCCAGGGGAGGCACCTACAGCACCCCTGGAGGTGGTAGAAAGGCTGGTGGAGCACTGTAGACGGCACAGGCTCCCCCTCATCATAGGAGGCGATGCGAACGCTCACCATACGGAATGGTATCGACTGCAACATAAGAGGTCAGTCTCTATTAGAGTGCATTGTAGGCAGCAATTTAGGATAGAGAATGTAGGGTGTGAACCCACTTTCATAACTATAAGCAGGAGGCAGGTGTTGGACCTAACCTTGAGCAATGAGCCTGCAAGCGGACTGGTCTCGCAAGGGAGAGTCTCGACAGAGCCCTCCTTGTCAGACCACAGGATTATAAGGTTCAAGCTAAAGGTAGAGGTTAGACAACTCCCCCCTAGACGTAACCCTCGGAAGGCGAATTGGGTCGCCTTCAGTGTTTTATTAAGCAGCAAATTTAGCAGGAGGGGGCAAACTGATGATAGCGTTTCAGGCCTTGGGCTAGAGAATAGGCTTTCTGACTTGAACCGGGCTGTAATTAACGCTTATCATGGCAGATGCCCCCTAAAAGCGCCCACCGACAGACGAGACTGTCCGTGGTGGACAAAGGAACTAGCGGACCTCCGGAGCGCAGCCTGTTTAACAGAGCAAGACGTACGGGGGTCTGGGCAGAATAGCGGAGCTATCTCACCTTGTACAATAAAGAGATTAGGTCTGCAAAGCAGGCCAGCTTCAGGAGATTCTGCGAAAATGTCGCCACTACGCCAGAAGCGGCTCGGTTGCACAAAGCTCTGGCCAGGGGCACGAAGGACGTAGAGATAGCCATCAAACGCGACGACATTTACGACCAGTGCGGAGGACAGAGCCATGGAAATCTAGCGGGCGCACTTCCCGGACACAGTTCGGGAGGACCACTGTCCACCCGTGATCGAGCACAGGCTATCCCGCGAGGATTGGAGTATCACCAAACAGCTGTTTACGGCGGGCTCGATCCGGTGGGCGATGGCCTCGTTTGAAAGATTCAAGTCTCCGGGAGTGGATGGCCTCTTTCCGGCGCTGTTACAACAGGGGGAGCAGCTTCTGCCGTCACACCTGGTTCGGCTGCTGAGAGAGAGCCTCGCAATGGCGTATATCCCTGTGGTATGGAGGACAGCGAAGGTTTATACCCAAGGTAGGAAGGAAGGACTACTCGTTGGCGAAATCTTTTAGGCCAATAAGTCACACGTCTTTCCTACTAAAAACCATGGAGATGATCGTGAATCAGGAAATAAGGGCGAAGGCTCTGAAGAGCTCACCGTTGCATGCGGCTCAGCATGCCTACAGAGCGGGCAGATCTACCAGTACTGCTCTGTACCAGCTGACTTCTGAAATAGAGAGTTCACTAGAGCATGAGGAGGTGATGCTTTGCGAGTTCCTGGACATCGAAAGTGCCTTTGATAACACATCCCACAAGAGTGTAGCCAGGGTACTGCACTGGAGAAAAGGAATGTGGCGGCACCAGTGCGTAGATAGATAGAGGCCGTACTGCGCACAAGGGTTGCTGAGACCACAGTAGGTTATAGCGGAATTCGTCTCGGCACAACAAGAGGCTGTCCACAGGGGGGTGTTTTATCACCCCTTCTATGGAGTCTAGTCGTAGACGACCTGCTGACACTGCTAACAGACAATGGGATCCGCTGCCAGGGGTATGCGGATGACATTGTAATTATGGCAAAAGGCAAATATTAAGACACGAAGGATAGTGCTATCAAATAGGTTAATCTCAGAAAAAAGTTTAAGGTTACCTTCCTACCGTTTACGGGGGTGGCTCCCCACACCATAAAGGAGCTGCTCCGTAAAGAGGAAAGAGTAGGCAGGGAGGAGTATTGGCTACTGGCTCATGGTATGAGACACGCCAAGCTGCTAGTGGGAGGTTACAACTTGAAAAAGTTCAAAATTGCAATAAACCTCCCCAGGAACAAACTCAGGCTCCTAGTCGCATGGTACACTGGTCACTGCAAGCTAAACAGGCATCAGCATAGAATGGGCCTATCGGCTTGCGCCAGCTGTCGTTTCTGCGACATGGAGCCTGAAACCCCGGAGCATCTGCTGTTTGACTGCACAGCAGTCTGTAGATGCAGATCTAAGGCCCATGGAGTACTATTTCCGGGTAGGGATCGCATTGCCTCGCTACCGCCTGGAAGTCTACTGGACTTTATTAATGGGCTGGGTTTAGGCGAGTCAATGTGAGTAAGGAGAGGGCACAATAGACCAAAGGTCGCAGTGCACTCCTCATCATCATTCTATTCTATTCTACACCTTTGTGTAGAAAACGGCTTTTTGTTTGATATGAATATTAATATGCGCGTGGGCGCTTGAGATAAGCACCTTTATTTTACTTTTTTATTTAATTTCACTGACGATTATTATATAATATTTGCGATTTTTACTTTTATCAGTTTATTTATTATTTGCTTTTTGTGTATTATTGGCGCTTGTTGCAATTTTATTGTATTTATTTTTTCTTGATCTTCTTATTAAGAACCGCAACTCCATGCCAGGCTCAGGTATGATCAGAAAGGATGCGCCCTTGAAAACATAGGTTTAGGGCTGTTAAATGAGAGGGATCCTGCGAGCGTACAGGGAATGGCCGTTAATTGAAATCGGCTTAGATTCTTGTTAATACTGTACACAATTGTTCATAGATAATTTGAAGCTTTTTACTGCTGAGTCCCATAACCCACCCATATGGATAGATCCGATAAGAGCGACCTTTGCTTTTTGTAAGTGTAGGTGCGCCACTGTCGCGTTGGGAGAATGGTGATCCCTTAACTTCCTTTTGCGATTTTATTTATTTTTGAAATTTTAAGCCTCTATGAGAAAATTTTGTATTAAAAGTGTCGATTTTTCGACTTTTTGAGACAATTAGTTATTTTTTATTTGTAAGTGCTTATGCACTAATTTGGCGCGTTTAGTATCGCGCCACATAGCTTGAGATTTTTTTAGCAGGATTTTTTGTGGCAGTGTTACATATATTTGTGCTTTTATATGAGGTTGTCAGAGGGAATCTCACTTTTTTTTTGCAGACAATTCGTGAAGTGTTGGAAAAGGGAGTGGCAGTCGTACCAGGTATCGGCCATTATTTGACCGAGTAGTTTTGGCTTCACATATGTCCTTACAATACTGATAGTATTTGGCGCCAGAAGGGGGGTTGATATTTTTTCAACATTTTGGGTAGTTTTTGCGGTATAACGTCGCTGCCTAATATAATATCTATTTGAGATATTGTGTTGCAGTGGAGATCTGCTAACTTACGGTGAGAAATCTTCTGCCAATGCTTTCTATTTATGTGATAGCTTGAAAGCATGTTAGTAAGTTGCGTTAGGACAATAGCTTCTGCTTTAATTCGTTGTGGCTTCATATATGTCCTCACAATACTGATAGTGTTTGGCGCCAGAAGGGTGGTTGATATTTTTTCAACACCTTTAGGTAGTATTTGCGGTATAAGATCGCTGCCTAAGATAATATTCAAAGGTATTTAATTACCAATTAGGAGGATGGAGTCATGTGTAGAAATTCACGCAAGTGAGGAAAGTTCTCTGATCACCATTCACTTGGGAGTGGCCAGAAACGATTCTTTTACATATGACTCAAGCAGCTCACGACTTCCGGTCTTTGACCAAGTATCCTCTGAATAGCCTAAGAACATCCGTTTGAAGGCGAGCTAAAGTGAGAAGGCGAAACACTCGCTGCATAGGGTTGTGCGCTGGGTTTGGGACCCGCCACTTAAAAAAACACCCCCAATGAAAAGAAAAAAACAGCCTCGGATGAGAGACCACCCTTTTGATGACGACCATGGCAAACGAAATAAGGACTAGGATTTGAGGGCATGCACCTGGAATGTCCGGTCCCTTAATTGGGAAGGTGCCGCTGCCCAGCTGGTGGATGTCCTCGTAAAGATAAAGGCTGACATCACCGCCGTCCAAGAAATGCGATGGACGGGACAAGGACAGAGACGAGTAGGTCCTTGAGACATTTACTACAGTGGCCATATAAAGGAGCGCAAGTTTGGTGTTGGATTCGTGGTGGGAGAGAGATTCCGTCGCCGAGTACTATCATTCACTCCAAAGAATGAACGTCTAGCCACAATCCGCATCAAAGAGACATTCTTCAACATATCGCTGATTTGCGCCCACGCCCCGATGGAAGAGAAGGACGATATGACCAAAGATGCCTTTTATGAGTGCTTGGAGCGCACTTATGAGAGATGCCCCGCCACGATGTCAAAATCGTGCTTGGCGACTTCAATGCCAGGGTGGGCAAAGAAGGTATCTTTGGCACTACGGTCGGTAAATTCAGCCTCCACGAGGAAACATCCCTAAATGGGGTTGAGGCTGATCGACTTCGCCGGGACCCGAAATATGGTTATCTGTAGTACTAGATTCCAGCATAAGAAGATACATCAAGCTACCTGGCTGCCTCCGGATCGAAAAACCACTAACCAGATCGATCATGTTGTGATAGACGGAAGACACGTCTCCAGTGTTTTAGATGTGCGTGCGCTCCGAGGTCCTAACATCGACTCGGACCACTCTATTGGTGCACCCGAAATTCGCACCCGCCTATGTGCAGCAAAAAACGCACGCCAACAAACACAAGGAAGGTTCGACGTCGAGAAGCTGCAATCACAACAGACAGCCGAACGTTTTTCTACTCGGCTTGCACTCGTGCTCTCTAAGAGCACTCGTCAGCAACTTGGTATAAGGGAACTGTGGGACGGCATTTCAAACTCCTTACGTACAGCTGCAACCGAAACCATAGGTTTTCGGAAGGTGCAAAAGAACAGCTGGTACGACGAGGAATGCAGTGTCGCAGCGGAGAGAAAACAGGCTGCCTACCTCGCAACGTTACGATCGACCACAACACGTGCGGGATGGGATAGATACCGTGAGTGTAAGAGGGAAGCCAGACGCATTTGTAGACAGAAAAAGAAAGAGGCCGAAATGCGTGAGTACGAAGAGCTTGATAAGCTGGCCGACAGGGGTAATGCTCGAAAATTCTACGAAAAGATGCGGCGGCTTGCAGAAGGTTTCAAGACCGGAGCATACTGTTGTGGAACCCCCCAAGGTGATCTAGCCACCGATGCCCTGAGCATACTTAAATTATGGAGGGAACACTTCTCCAGCCTGCTGAATGGCAGTGAACGCACAACACCAGGAGAAAGCGAACCCGATACCCTTAATCGATGACGATGGAGCAGACGTTCCATTGCCCGACCATGAAGAAGTTCGAATAGCAATTGCCCGCCTGAAAAACAACAAAGCGGCAGGGACCGATGGATTGCCGGCCGAGCTATTCAAACACGGCGGCGAAGAGCTGATAAGGTGCATGCATCAGCTTCTTTGCAAAATATGGTCGGACGAAAGTATGCCCAACGATTGGAATTTAAGTGTGCTATTTCCAATCCATAAAAGAGGAGACCCCACAATCTGCGTCAACTACCGTGGGATTAGCCTCCTCAACATCGCATATAAGGTTCTGTCGAGCGTATTGTGTGAAAGATTAAGGCCCACCGTCAACAAACTGATTGGAACTTATCAGTGTGGCTTTAGACCTGGTAAATCAACAACCGACCAGATATTCACGATGCGCCAAATCTTGGAAAAGACCCGTGAAAGGAGAATCGACACACACCACCTCTTCGTCGATTTCAAAGCTGCTTTCGACAGCACGAAAAGGAGCAGCCTTTATGCCGTGATATCTGAATTTGGTATCCCCGCAAAACTAATACGGCTGTGTAAGCTGAAGTTGAGCAATACGAAAAGCTCCAAGGACCTCTCCGAGCCGTTCGATACCAAACGAGGTTTCAGACAAGGCGATTCCCTATCGTGCGACTTTTTCAACCTGCTTCTGGAGAAAATAGTTCGAGCTGCAGAACTCAACAGAGAAGGTACCATCTTCTATAAGAGTGTACAACTGCTGGCGTATGCCGATGATATTGATATCATCGGCCTCAACACCCGCGCCATTAGGTCTGCTTTCTCCAGACTGGACAAAGAAGCAAAAGAAATGGGTCCGGCAGTGAACGAGGGCAAGACGAAATATCTCCTGTCATCAAACAAACAGTCGTCGCACTCGCGACTTGGCACTCACGTCACTGTTGACAGTCATAACTTTGAAGTTGTAGATAATTTCGGCTATCTTAGAACCAGCGTAAACACCACCAACAATGTCAGCCTGGAAATCCAACGCAGGATAACTCTTGCCAACAGGTGCTACTTCGGACTAAGTAGGCAATTGAGAAGTAATGTCCTCTCTCGACGAACAAAAACCAAACTCTATAAGTCACTCATAATTCCCGTCCTGCTATATGCTGCAGAGGCTTGGACGATGTCAACAACGGATGAGTCGACGTTGCGAGTTTTCGAGAGAAAGGTTTTGCGAAAGATTTATGGTCCTTTGCGCGTTGGCCACGGCGAATATCGCATTCGATGGAACGTTGAGCTGTACGAGATATACGACCACATTGACATAGTTCAGCGAATTAAAAGACAGCGGCTACGCTGGCTAGGTCATGTTGTCCGGATGGATGAAAACACTCCAGCTCTGAAAGTATTCGACGCAGTACCCGCCGCGGGAATTAGAGGAAGAGAAAGACCTCCTTTCCGTTGGAAGGACCAAGTGGAGAAGGACCTGGCCTCGCTTGGAATATCCAATTGGCGCCACGTAGCGAAGAGAAGAAACGACTGGCGCGCTGTTGTTAACTCGGCTATAGTCGCGTAAGCGGTGTCTACGCCAGTAAAGAAGAAGGAGATTTAATTCCCAAAACAGCCGGTTCTACGCACCGGAATTGACTCGGATTTCTTTCGACCAAGGGCTGTTATTTCGGCGATCTAACCTCGTTTGGATCGGTGAGTACTAATTTGTGTTTGTCGTCATTGGAGCAACGCCTTGCAGCAGGGTTGCTCCGTATCTTACTGACTCGTGCTGGCCTTGAGTCCAACCCGGGCCCGGAGGAATTTTTGGGCTACTGTCAAAGCTTTGTCTAATCCGAAGAGACATGACGGCCGAGTTGAAGTTTAATTCAATGGTCATGCCTCTTCGGACGAAGAAGTGCGCGAGCTATTTTTAGCCGGCAGTTTTCACTGCACCCTTCGGTAGACAAAGCCAAGAAATGTGTTAACCGACGGCTGCGCAAAATGCCAAACAACTGCGCGCCACTTACTTTCACCGATAAAAAGGTTCAGGGTGTCATCGACAAAGCAAAATCGTCTAAATCCACTGGCCCTGATGGAATCAACATGCTAATGTTAAAGCATCTAGGCTCGACGGTAGTAAAATATCTCACCAAGGTCTTCAACTTGTCGCTCACCACTCTTTAAATACCCGATGTGCTGAAAGTCGAAAGAGTGGTCCCGCTACTGAAACCTGGGAAACCCGCCAACAAAGGGGAATCTTATCGTCCGATAACTATTTTGTCCCCAGTAGTGAAGACACTTGAAGCCTTGTTACTCCCGACCTTCACTCACCACCTGAGCCTAGCCAGCCACCAGCATGGATTCCGCAAAATACACAGCACCACCACAGCACTTAGCGTCATAAACGCCCAGATAGTTCGTGGCCTCAACCAGAAACCACCCTGCGAAAGAACGATCCTCGTAGCGTTGGACCTGTCAAAAGCTTTTGACACGGTCAATCACACAACGCTACTGCAGGACATCGAAAAAACCACTCTCCCTCCAGGGCTAAAGAGGTGGACCATGAACTATCTGTGCGGTCGTCAGTCATCCGTACTATTTCGAGGTGAAACATCTAAACTGAGAAGAATTAAACAGGGGGTTCCGCAGGGTGGTGTCCTCTCCCCGTTACTGCTTAACTTCTATATCTCGAAACTTCCTCAACCACCAGAGGGGTTTTCCATAACTTCGAACGCAGATGACTGCACGATATTGACGTCGGGCAATGGAATCGATGGAATCTCGTTTCCTCACTGCACGAAACCTCCAACTTTCACCCACCAAATCCACAGCGACCATATTCACAAACTGGACGAAGGAGTATAGACCTGAACTTAATATTGCAGTCGATGGCGTCAAAATCACGACTGTCAATAACCCTAAGATTTTAGGCCTAACCCTCGATAGTCTATGCTCCTTCTCTCCCCATACGACCGCGATTATCGCCAAGGTACAGAGCCGCAACAAAATTCTCAAGTCTCTAGCCGGCAGCACATGGGGAAAAGACAAAGAAACGTTGCTGGCAACTTACAAGGCAATCGACCGGCCGGTCCTCAACTACGCAGCGCCTATACGCAGATGAGGAAACTCCAGACCAGCCAAAATACAGCACTTCGGACCACGACGGGATGCCTCTTGATGTCTCCCATCGAACACCTCCACAGTAAGACGCGCATGCTACCTGTAAAGGAGCATAATCAACTCCTCTCCAGGCAGTTCCTGCTGGGTTGTTTCCGTAGGAATCACCCTTGCAGCCATCTGCTTGGAGCGGAACCGCCTCCCAGGAGCATCAAGAGGTCATTTCTCGACTATGTCGACGACATCGAACAGTACGCCGACCAGACTTCGGACGCAACTTCGTTCTGGATACTGTAGCAGGTTAAACTCCTACTTATCCAGAATCGACCCCGACATACCTGATGTATGTCCTGCATGCAACGAGTCTCCGCATGACACTGGCCACCTCTTTGCATACCCTACAAACCCCACCCATCTAACATCCCCCTCCCTTTGGTCCGACCCCGTCGAAATAGCACGTTTCCTGAGCCTACCGTTAGATGACCTCGACGACAACACAAACAACCCTTACCATCCTAACGGGGATTAGCTAACCGTTAACAACAACAACAACATAATATCTATTTGAGATATTGTGTAGCGGTGGTGATCTGCTAACTTACGGTGGTGTGAAACCTTCTGCCAACGCTTTCTATTTATGTGATAGCTTGGAAGCATGTTAGTAAGTTTCGGTAGGACTATAGCTTCTGCTTTAATTCGTTGTGGCTTCATATATGTCCTCACAGCACTGATAGTATTTGGCGCCAGAAGGGTGGTTGATATTTTTTCAACACCCTTGGGTAGTTTTTGCGGTATAACGTCGCTGCCTAATATAATATCTATTTGAGATATTGTGTTGCAGTGGAGATATGCTAACTTACGGTGGTGTGAAACCTTCTGCCAACGCTTTCTATTTATGTGATAGCTTGGAGCATGTTAGTAAGTTTCGGTAGGACTATAGCTTCTGCTTTAATTCGCTTATTCGCCTGGGGGCAAATTAGGGTAGGTAGATTTTGGATTACTCTACCGCGCATTCTCGTTATTGTAAAATTTGTTTGTTTCGTTGGCAGTTTTAGCTTATTTTATGCCGTAGACGCTATGAATGATTGTTGTAATCCTTGGTCTAGTAAGACCCTGAGTTTGAATAGTTTTCCGCTGTGTGCAATGGAGACAACTGCTGTGGGTAGTAGTACCTTATTATGATTTGTGATTTGTAACGTTTGGGTTGGCATGGTGCTTTTTGACAATTTTCGGGTTTTGCTTTTGCAACTAAACTTGTGGTTCTTTTTGTACTATTATATGCGCTCCTTTGGGTTGAGCTGGGAAAGGTGCTGTAATGAAGCATTGAATGGTTTTTTTGTGACAATGTAAGCAATTAAATTTGCAATTTTTATATGGCAATTTGAGCAAAGTCTTTTTGACCGGACAAAATTATTTTTGTGCATAGCTCGCTTGACGTGTAGTTTTTCTGCTCGGATCTTATGTTTAAATTGCTCTTGCAACTATCTTGGGGTCTTTTCAAGCTTCTATTTTGGTCGTGTTTAATATTCTCTTTTCTGACTATTTCTCTAGCCTTTACACAATTTCATATTAAGTAGTCCGAAACTTTTTCTTTTGTGGCCACGTTGGGTACTTACTTCGTGATGAGTGCGATTGCTCCCACAAAAGTAACGATTTTTCTGGTAATGCTGCGGTACATATGTTTACCAGAATAGGGTCCCAATTGTCTTTGGGAATATTTTGTGTCGATAGAACCGACAAATAATTTGAAATTTAGTTTTTGGGATGTTTATTAGTGTGTTTTCTTGTTTATGGACCAGTATTCATAATTTGTCGTAAAAAGTAAAGGATAAAAAAATGTTATTGTGGGATATCCATAAGAGATAGACATTTACCATGTCTGTAGACTTTTTCAATGTGTACAATACTTAGTACTCAGTAATTAAATCTCGTAGTGTTCAGCCTGCGTTTGCAATGTAAGCGGAAAAAATGTAATGATTTACAACATCACATTAAAAATCTCAAAAATAATTTCCTTCTCCACCTTCACCTTCTCCACTTTATCTATTAAAAAATCGCGAAGGATAGAAAAAGCCACTGCCCGTTTTTGTGTTTTTGTCTTTTTGTTGTATATCTTACATATCGTCACCTGAAATGCAAAATAACGTATTGTTACAAAAAGTAGTATTAAGTTGTATTTGTATTGCTATATGCATCCCTTATTATGAACAATAGCTGTAGGTATATGGAATAGCATTTGTCTTGTTGTAGACATCTGGCGCCGCGGCTGTCTGCTTGCGTCTGGCGCCGTATAGCATTATGTTCTGGTAATTTCCAGACGCGATATTCTAGAAGGACACGTCGGCATCAGCGAGAAGTGCGTGGCTATATAAGCCGTGGCAGCGCGAACGTAATCAATCAGTGCTAAGAGTAAACTGCTATAGTGTAGGCGAGTTGTGAAATAAAGAGTAGTTGAATTAAATTAAACAGTTGTAGTTTTATTTGTCAATCCAGAGATACGAACCTAACAAAGTGAACTAGCAAGCAGTAAAATCGTAACAATTGGTGTCAGAAGTGGGATTGTCAAATAATCCAAATTCAAGATGGTTAAATTCGGAGAATTGAGAATCCAGCAATTAAAAAAAGAACTGGAGGAGCGTAATTTGCCGATAAGCGGGCAAAAGGCG
The DNA here is from genome assembly GCA_027475135.1 of Bactrocera correcta. Classification (NCBI taxonomy): domain Eukaryota; kingdom Metazoa; phylum Arthropoda; class Insecta; order Diptera; family Tephritidae; genus Bactrocera; species Bactrocera correcta. The sequence continues at coordinate 69,847,545 of CM050326.1, forward strand.
GATCTGCAGGCACGATTACGTGAAGCAATGGAAGCGGATGGAATTAATGTGGACGAGTTCGAATTTGTTGGGCCAGAAACTTCTAAAAAGGTAGAAGAGAAAGTAGAAGAACAACGAACATCATCAAGTGTAGACATGAACACGTTGTTAGTGGCTATTAAGCAAATGGCAGAAAATGCAGTGCAAACAGAAAATCGTCTGGCACAGCAAGTAGCTGAAAATACATCGCAGTTAAAGTCTTGCCTTACACAACAAATGACTGAAAATAATACGCAGTTAGAAAAGCGTTTGGTACAACAGATTACAGAAAATAATACACAAGTGCAAGAGAAATTTTCAAAATTTGAAGACGAATTAAGCACAATAAAAAATGACGAAGAAAATTTAAGATCAGAATTTTTTCAACTGAGTAATCGTGTGCGAGAACTGCAACTACATGGCCCTGCACCATCAACAAATAATCAAAGATTGAAGGCACCCACATTCGATGGAAGTATTCCATTTCAAATTTTCAAACTTCAGTTTGAAAAGACAGCAATGGCCAATAATTGGAATGCAGCGGACAAGGTGGCGTCCTTGTTTGTATCATTGAAAGGACCTGCGTCAGAAATCCTTCAGACTATTCCAGACTGTGAACGGGACAACTATGAGGCATTGATGAGTGCGATAGAAAGACGATTGAGCACCGGAAACAAATATACCAGATCGAACTGCAAAATAGGGGTCAGAAAATGAACGAGTCATTGCAAGAGTTCGCAACTGAAATAGAACGACTGGCTCATTTGGCAAATGCAGATGCACCTGTGGATTACATTGAGAGGGTAAAAATTCAATGTTTCATAAATGGAATTCGTGATTTGGACACCAAACGCGCCACATATGCATTGCCAAAAAGAACGTTTGCTGAAACGGTTTCGCATGCCCTCACACAGGAAACAGCTAAGTAAACCAGCACACAAGGTACAAAGGGTTGAAATGGAACAACCGGCGCTGATGGAAGAAATATTGAAGACTCTGAAGACAATTGCTGCACCGCGAGTAAATACAACAGGCAGATGTTTCAACTGTGGAAAAGCGGGTCACTTTGCCCGAAATTGCAATATAAAAGTAAACCCATCAAAACGGAAACAACCGAAAGATAACGAGGATGCATTATCACGTCGCCCTTGTCCACTGGAATGTAAACATTGCTCCAAATCAGAGGGAAAAGAAGGTATAATCGACGTGCCATTACTGAATATAGAACCTGAAGATGATTGGACTCCTCATCGCATCAGAATCAATCAGCTGGAGGACCCTGATCTTGCAAAGCTGGTAATGGTCAAAGAAAATGGGGTACGACCACCAAAGGAACAAATAAGTAACGAGAGTCCAATGGAACAGCATAAACCTCGTTAATGGATACCTTCATCGTACCTGGGAAAGCGAAGATGGCAAACAGTCTCGTCTGCTGATCATAGTACCGAAGTCCATGATCCCGAAAGTATTGAAAGAATATCACAATGGACCTAGTGGAGGGCACCTTGGGATTACAAAAACTATAGAGAAGATTAAACAACGGTTCTACTGGATCGGTTGTCGAGATTCCATAGCAGAATGGATAAGTAATTGCGTAGAGTGCATGGCAGCTAAAGGTCCTAAAGCCAAGAGTCGCGGTAGGCTACAACAGTACAACGTGGGATCACCATTTGAACGAGTCGCAATGGATGTTGCAGGTCCGTTCCCAACCAGTACGGCCGGAAACAAATATCTACTGGTTGTCATGGACTATTTCAGTAAATGGCCAGAAGTATATGCCTTACCAAACCAAGAAGCGAAGACAATAGCCGAAGCGTTTGTAGAAAATTGGATAACAAGGTTCGCAGTGCCCGTCGAATTACACTCAGATCAAGGCAGGAATTTCGAATCTTCCATTTTCCAAGAAGTCTGTACATTATTGGGCATCCACAAGACACGGACAACAGCGTTACATCCACAATCAGATGGAATGGTGGAGAGATTCAACCGAACGCTCGAAGAACGTCTGCGGAAAATCGTTGGTAAAGATCAACGGAATTGGGACAAGTGCATCCAGATGTTCCTGCTGGCGTATTGTTCAGCGAAGCACGAGACAACTGGTTACACGCCAGCAAGGATTATTTTCGGATCTGATCTGCGACTCCCTGCTGATCTTAAGTTTGGAACGAATCCTACAGCTGTAAGAAATGATGGAGATTATTGTTCTGCCTTAAAGGAAGAAATGAATGAATTGCATCTAATGGTAAGACAGCACACGCATCTGATGAGCAATAAGATGAAGGACCGGTTCGATCAAGCGGCAAATTCAAAAGGTTTTGAAGAAGGTGATCTGGTCCTGTTGTACAATCCACTTCGAAAGAAAGGCTTGTCCCCGAAATTGCAGACACCCTGGGAAGGACCCTATATGGTGATGAAACGACTTAATGACGTGGTATACCGCATACAAAGAAATGGGAAAGCACGATGTAAAATGAAAGTAGTGCATTTGGAGAGGCTCGCCCCATTTGGTTCAAGAGGATTTGTGCCTAATCGGGACGATTAGGCTTTAGTGGAGGGCAGTGTTACAAAAAGTAGTATTAAGTTGTATTTGTATTGCTATATGCATCCCTTATTATGAACAATAGCTGTAGGTATATGGAATAGCATTTGTCTTGTTGTAGACATCTGGCGCCGCGGCTGTCTGCTTGCGTCTGGCGCCGTATAGCATTATGTTCTGGAAATTTGCAGACGCGATATTCTAGAAGGACACGTCGGCATCAGCGAGAAGTGCGTGGCTATATAAGCCGTGGCAGCGCGAACGTAATCAATCAGTGCTAAGAGTAAACTGCTATAGTGTAGACGAGTTGTGAAATAAAGAGTAGTTGAATTAAATTAAACAGTTGTAGTTTTATTTGTCAATCCAGAGATACGAACCTAACAAAGTGAACTAGCAAGCAGTAAAATCGTAACAGTATCATCAAAAAATTCGAAATTGAATGTCTTATTGATTACGCTTCACTACTTCAAATTACATACATAATATAATATTGCACATGTTCAACAATTTCAGGTTCTGTGCTCAGATATAAACCATTTTTACCAATATTAAAGTTTGTTTCACTCTTGTTCCATCTTATTTCGTGTTTCATACATGCCACTGTAAATTTCCGAAAATGTTGTTATTTTGCATTTCAGGTGACGATATGTATGTATGCTTGTACATTTATTACCTATTAGTTTCGACACTTCACCGTGCCATCTGCATTGTAAGCAGTATATCTCTATTTCTACTTTCGTAATCACTATGTTTATATGTATAAGATAAAATTGTTTAGATGTTATTACGCACACATAAAATAAAAATATCCGTGACATTCAAGTTTATAATAATAATGTAATTTATTATGAAAATCTTTAACTTTGTATAATGTTATTTTAAGGTTAAATACTTCAATGTTAAAGTTAAATTATAAGTTAAAGGTTTTAAAAATTGAATGTTCCAACTATCAGATCGGGGGTGTCGAAGTGCTAACTGCAGCGCGCGGGATTGGTGTCGAAAAACGAATATACATTAAAAGCGAATGTTGAAGTGCGAATTGTATGTGACGAATAGATACTGTTATCCTTTTGTCCATCCTTTTTGTTTAGTGGGTTGGTGTACAGGTGTGATGAGTTCTGTTGGTGTTGTGTTGTATTTATTATGATGTATGAGTATGGTACCATCGGATGTGATTTATTGTGCACTGTTTCCTTAGGGTACGCCGGTTTTTCTCGGGTAGAGTGGGGGAGACTTAACTCATTTAAACAGGTACTATGCGTTTTCTTTCCAAAGGATTGAGTTTTTGATAACACCTCATATTCTAGTTTTACCCGAGTACTGGAAGTTTAAAGTCGGATTTTTCTTTCGTTGGGGGTTATATAACAATATAAGATCTCCTTCTCTAATAAAGCCTCCGAGTTCATTGAGTTGTTGTATTTTGCTTTCATTTCATCGCTCATTATATTGGTGCACTCTCCTAAATGCTGTATATCCTTCACCTCATCTTCTGGAATGCTGTTGACTTCCTTAGCACTCCTTCCTCAATTGGCGTTGATTGCAAACTTCAAATCCATTGCTCACCGAAGATCATATCTAAAAATTACTCTTGCTGTAGTCTACCCGTTGTTTACAGCACACCGATACGCCATCATAAGAAAGGTTATATCGATATTCCAATCTTTTTGATACTTGTCCATATATGTTTTTCCATCAGACTGCGGCCCCAGTTTCTGGCACATCTTCTAAATAAGAGATTAGTGAAATGGACCATCTATATTCATGGTAGTTTGCTCAAATGGTGCACCTGAGCTGTACCGTTTCATCTGAAAATGACTCCTGATCCCAGACTAAAATGCACTCTGCGATTCACTTCGTAACTGATTGACGACAACTAAGTCATTCCCATGTGTCATTCACTTATACCGCTGTGCAGCTGGTCGAGAACTTCAGAAATGCTTTCTTCGGAACAATCTCCAGAGCAAGCGAGCTTTACCCATCTTCGCTTTCTCATACACGATGCAAGCAGCCAGACACCAACTTTAAATTATTGCAATGTGTTCAAATATCATTGAATATGCTTACTTATCAGCAAAGCCGAAATATTATTAAAAATAAATATCTGTTTTCAAATATTTTTAATATATGTACATAAACAGCCACATGCATTTACATGCAATACGCATCCAATAATAATACAAATGCATTGGGGCAAAAGTCATAAATTTACAGATCAAATAACATTAAACACACACACACACATGTTTTAAATTGTATAGTTAAAAACCCCCATGTAGTGTGCAATACATACAAACATATGCACATGCACATATATTTAGTTATTTAAGACAGTTTTCTAAAACAGTATATAAGTCATGAAAATACTAAATAAAAATTAAATTGAATAAATTCTCACTCAAACAAAGACGAAGTTTTTAATATGTTCATCGAAGCATTTACCTAAAACTTCCATTGCAATCCTTTTAATACCTGATCCAAAAGTCTGGATTGCCTTTACTCACCAGTGTTAATAAATTGTTTCAACACTAAGGTTCTTCCTGGTTGTATCAGAAATGGTTGAGTATCTAAGAAGGAGTTGTTTTCCTGACCCATGCCTTAATTTCGCTCGATATGTCATTTTCGCTAATAGACATTGTACAGAAAAACACCGTACTGTGAGAGTTCACGTTTGACTCTCTGTTTGATTTGAAAAGATCAAACTTTAAACTTAAATATGATTCTTTGAATCCTTACCACTGGTGGGGGGAAAATAAAGACTTATTTAAGCTGAGAACTATTTCATTCCGATTTTATTGTTAAAATTGTGAACCTTATATACTATTTTAGAGTTCTTACTTATCTAATTAAACTTATGTATATTTACGGCACACCACATGAGGTTGTTTTCAACTGTACAATACAATACATGTGTGTGTGTTGTCATATAATTTATGTTGTGTGCTTTGGGCTGTTTTCAGGTTCACAAGTGCATTTGTAATCTAATATGTTGAATATTTTTAAGTAAAATAAAACTAAATATATTGATGCGTACTGAATGTCCTTTGGTATCAACGTACATGTTCATTTTTGAATATTCTGCCGGGTGGCAAAGGTGACTTCTAACCGCAGATTTTAGTTTTTAGTTCGTTCGTTTGTTTTAACGCAAGCTGCCATGGTATTAGTAACTCCCAAATGGTTGTTACTACATCCACTTTTCCAACTGAATCTATTTCGACAATTTCAATAGTTCATTTACGTCTTCTTTTACTCTTACGTCTTCCTGTTCTTTACAGTAACCGTTATCAATCTCTCTCTCTCTCTTGCAACGCTCTTACTGCTAAGAATGGTGCTGCTACTGTGCCATATGTGATTGTTGTAGATTTAAACTCTTTTATTTTTTTTCACTAAAAAGAAGAGTGTCCATTTTAACAATCATTCTCCATTTCGGGAGCAATAACTAAACTAAATTGTTTTGATTATTCGTTTAAAAATTTTCAGCTGCTTATTTATGTATCACCAATCAAATTGAATTGCTTCAACTTCAGAAAGAATGGTTTTGAAATGACTCTCTGACACCTATTGTAACATATTTTTCAATGACTCATCTACCATTTAACACCACCTTTGGTGAGAGTCCCCACCTTTTCTCTTTAGCTCCTCTACGCCAATATAAGGCAAACAATGCTTTCCTTACTCTCTTCTAAATATGTGGCCTCCAAGAAAGCTTTCATAATAAGCACTATTTCAACACAAACGAAGATAGGCTAAGAAACCTGAAATTCTTGACACCGACGTTAGAGCTTTTTCCAACCTTCGGTACAAACACAACCTTAACCAGTCTACAGGCCTTCGGCACATAGCCTAATATAACACAGTTTGCTTAGATATAAGGCATCACAGGGTCCGGGGACTTAAAAGCTTTGAATGTATTCAACGCCCGTGTGACCTTTATCCAAAAGGTTTAGAAAGGCTATGCTGCTCCTCGGCGCTTCTACAACGGACTGGTTAAATGGAAAGCGAGCATACAGGAGTAGTTTCAACGACTCTTCACAGGTCGCGATTCAGCCAATCTCCGTATTTCTCAGATACCTCTGTGGAGTAGGATTTTTCGTTTGAGCCTACTTCTCAGGTCCCTGCTTAGCCTTCTTGCCATCGTGCCATTCTAAAATCTTATCTGCCAACCAAAAGATTTAACAGTTTTACAATAAAAATGGTAAAAATGCAGTTAAGCAAGGCGAATATTATTTAACGTTTACGAAAAACATGTGTTGACCGAACACCAATGCCATATTTCGGTTCCATAATTTCGTTCTGACAATTTTAATTTTGAGGATCCACTGTGAGGACTCCTGAAACCGGTGTGTATAAATTTTCTTTGTTAGCGTAGACATCGTTTACAGGGTTCTAACCAAGGTAACAATAGCGCGACAGTCGTTTCTTCTTTTCGTTAGGTGGCACCAATCGGAGATTTCAAGTGAAGCTAGGTCCTTCTCCACCTGATCTTTCCAAAGGAGTGGAGGTCTTTCTCTCCTTATGGTTCCCTCGGCGGGTACTGCGTCAAATTTGTTTTTGTTCGTCGAGAGAGGACTTTACTACTCAATCGCCTACTTAGTCCGAAGTAGCACCTAATGGCTATGTTCCGTTGGATCTCGAAGCTGACATTGTTGTTGGAGTTGATGCTGATTCCAAGATAGACGAAATTATCTACGATCTCGAAGTTATGACTGTCAACAGTAACGTGAGAGCCAAGTCGCGAATGCAACGACTGTTTGTTTGATGACAGGAGATATTTCGGCTTGTTCTCGTTCATTACCAGACCCATTTGCTTCGCTTCCTTCTCCATTTTGGAGAAAGCAGAACTAACGGCGCGGTTTTTGAGGCCAATGATATCGATATCATCGGCGTACGCCATCAGTTGTACACTCTTTTAGAAGATGGTACTTTCACTATTTAGATATGCAGCTCGAATTATTTTTCTCCAAAAGTAGATTGAAAACATCTCACGAAATAGAGTCGCCCTGTCTGAAATCTCGTTTGGTATCGAACGGCTCGGAGAGGTCCTTCCTAATCCAGCTTTCTTATTGCCAAACATCTATTTACACAGCCGTATTTGTTTTGCGGGGATACCAAATTCAGACATCGCGGCATAAAGGCAGTTCTTTTTCGCTGTCGAAAGCAGCTTTGAAATCGACAAAGAGGTGGTGTGTGTCAATTCTCTTTTTTCGGTTATTTTCCAAGATTTGGTGCATGGTAAATAATTTGGCCAATTGTGGATTTTCCTGGTCTGAAGCCACGCTGATTAGGTCCAATCCTTTCACAGAATACGCTCGATAGAACCTTATACGCGATGTTGAGGAGGCATTCCAATGGTCGATCATGCTTTTACCTGCCCATATTCATCAAAGAAGGTGATGCACGTTCCTTATTTTTTCTTCGCCACCGTACTCATAGCTCTGCTGGCAATCCATCGGCCCTCGCTGCTTTGTTGTTCTTCAAACGGGTAATTGCTTTTCGAACTTCCTCATCGTCGGACAATAGAACTTCTGCTCCATCGTCATCAGTGGAAGGATCTGGTTCGCCATCTCCTTATTTTATGCTTTCCCTGCCGTTCAGCGGGCTGGAGAAGCGTTCTTTCCAGAATTTTAGTATGCTTTGAGCATTACTCACAATATCACCTCTGTTATTTCTACAAATAAGAATAATTATTAGATGAAAATCATTAAGTAAAAACTTGAGAAGTTTCTAAGAGAATAAAATTGTCCTGTGCGATCGCTTACAAGCACATGAAACGTCTAAGATTAATTTTCAAGGTTGTCATGTGGATTTCACGTGTTCTTACAGAACGCAGTTTGCTTCGTCGCATTGACGACTGTGATTTGCTTATCAAACGTCAAAAAGGTGATTCATTTTTGAAGCGCATTGCTACAGGCGAAAAAGTGGTGGTGGTTTCAAACGGATCGCTCATTTTGAGTCTTTGCTCAACAATATCACATTATTTCTTATATAAGATACAGATCAGCTTAACAAACCGGGTGATGCAGTCAAACCAAAGAGGCCAGAATTAATTAATAGAAAATGTGTAGTTTTCCTTTTTGCGAGTCCTCATACATGTTTGATGACTCTCCAAGCCTTTTGCAGCTGAAATGAGATGTGCTTCTACATCCATCATAATGTTCAAACTTTCCATCTTCGAACGACTACTTTCGATTACGAACGTTCACATCAAATCAGGACATCAAAAACCACTTTGGGCAGTTTTTTTCATGAAAGGATCAAAATGTTTACGAGCATGGAATCAGTTTCTTGTCCGAACGATGGAAATAGGTATTTGATCAAAATGGAGAATATTTAATTTCATAAAATGTTTTATACAATAAAAAAAAATTGTTTACATTGCACCAGCGAACAAAATTACTTAGTGAAAACAAGCCTAATTCTATGCGCGTGCTTGAAAATATGTCACCACAAAAACTACAGCAATCGTTAACATAGAACTTACCGATTCAAGCAGGGCTGGATCTCCGAAGTAACATTGGCTGGACAAAACCCGGGTCAATTACGGTAACGTAGAACCGGTACAAAATTTGGCATTCCTGCCTTTTTAACGATCATAGGAGGTGGATTTGGCGGAACAGATGGAACATACAGCTTTAAGAGAATTGTGGAGAATTAATAAAATCGGTAAATACTAGTCCCCACATACTTAACATAAAAATTTATAGTTGGCTTTATGGCTTATATAGTATCTGTCGGTAGTAAAACTTATGCATATTCGTATGTACCTTATCACAAATCTAGTTAGATGAATTTTAATATAATATAATAAAGATTGGAACATGGATCAAAATCTAGTTGTGAAAATCAGTGAGTCTATTATCCGTAGTATGTATATACATAAGTATGTTAAGATAACAAGATACCAAATATACATAATTGCAATGCGTTCACGGTTTCGTCTTACGAGTATAGCGAATGTAGCAATCGTCTGCAATGGTTTATAAGTCTTCCCAACAGCTTAAACTATTTCCCAGACTTTGAATGTGGCAAATTAGGAGAACATTCCATCACTTTCATGCTTAAAAATGTTTTAGTTCTTCGCAATTCTAGACGATTTTATAGAAAAGCCTGGAACAAAAATGAAACAGCTATACAGTTTCCATTTGTTCAAAATTCACTAGAGTCTGCATTTTGTTTGAAAAACAGTCAATGTATACGGTATAAAGCCATTCATCGACTTGACGATTGACTTATATACGTACATACGAGTATGTAGCAGGTGAATTGAAAAGTTTCCGACGACACATAGGAGGCGATACTATAATTAAATTCATGTGATTTTAGTTAGCCCTAACCTTCAAAAGGCTTGATGACGAGTTTGCGGACTCTGCCTGAGGAAAATCTACCTCTAAGGAAATGAAGCACCGAAGACTGTGAACGCAATGGACGCTCAAAAGAGGTTGTTATCGTCGAAAACATCTTAAAAGTCCACGAAACAATTTCGAATATCCGTAAAGTGAAGTTGTTGGAGATAGCAGGCACTCTAAAAATATTAACTGCACGTGTACATCTTGTCATGCACAAATATTCGAATATGAGAAAGCTTTATGCAATGTGGTTGCCACGCAGGCTAATTTTTGACCAAAACGATTTTGACAATCGTCTGGTAAGGTTATGGCGTCTGGGATGCTTATGCAATAATTTTTAATGACCACCTTGAAAAAGGAAGGAGCATCAACAGCGGCTATTAGTTACATAGCGTTATTGGACCATTTGAAAAGCGAAATCGACGACAAATGGCCGCATTTGAAGAAAAAAGTGCTGTTTCACCAGGGGTTATACCCTGTCACAAGTCAGTGAAACCGATGGCAAAAATTAATGAATTGGGCTTCGAATTGCTTCCGCATCTCCCTATTCTTCAGATCTGGCATCCAACAGGCATTTCCTGTTCTCAGATCTCCATGGAATGCTCGTCATTGCCAAACTGAGAACTGTTATGAAGCAAAGGACAACTCGGACCATAAAAATGATATCCCTTGTTCAACATGAACAACGAATTTTGGTAAAAAAAACATGTGTTTTACTATGGTAGAGCGGTACCTAAGTTAGCACTCTACAAATTCAAGAAATATCATATTATGTATTAATATCATATGATACAAAGCAATAGAATACGGCACCAACTATATCGCTGAGAGTGGGACAAGTGTAGTGGCAACCTGCGTTAAGTGCAGCGTCAGCGAACACAATACCCGTTGCAGCAGCAAACGAAGGCTTAGAGTTACTTAAGTGTAATAAATTGTACTTTTTAGTTCTAAAATAGAATTCAATAAAGGAGCATACAATTTGCTGCCCTTCTTTATCTATTCTGGAGAAGGCAGAACTAACGGCGCGGTTGTTAAGTAAAGAAGAGTGTACCTTCTCGGTTTAGTTCTGCAGCTCGAATTATTTTCTCCAGTAGCATATTTGAGAAGTCGCCTTGAAGAGGTCCTGATCATGACGGAACTTTTAGTGTTGCTCAATGTTAGTTTACACAGCCGTGTTAGTTTTGCGTGGATACCATATTCAGATATCGACGCATAAAGGCAGCTCCTCTTCGTGCTGTTAAAGGCAGCTTTGAAATTGACGAAGAGGTGGTGTATGTCCATTCTCTTTTGACGGGTCTTTTCCAAGACTTAGCGCATGGTGAATTTAGGGTCAGTTGTTGATTTGACAGGTCTAAAGCCACACTGCTATGGTCCAATCAGTTTGTTGAGGGTGGGTTTTAATCTTTCACACAATACGCTCGACAGAACCTTATACGCGATGATGAGGAGGCTTATCCCACGGTAGTTGATGCAGATTGTGGGGTCTCCCTTTCTATGGATTGGGCAGAGCACACTTAAGTTCCAATCGTTGGGCATGCTTTCTTCCGACCATGCTATTAATTATTCGAACTTCTTTATGATTGGGCAATGGAACGTTTGCTCCCTCGTCATCGATTGGGGAATCGGGTTCGCCTTCTCCTAGCGTTATGCATTTACTGTCATTCAGCAGGCTGGAGAAGTGTTCCCTCACAATTTAAGTATTCTCAGGGCATAGGTTACTAGGTCACCTCCTTGGGTTCTACAAGAGTATGCTCCGGTCTTGAAACTGAATTTTCCAGTATTACCACTGTCGGCCAGCTTGTCAGGTTCTCACGCATTTCGGCCTCTCTCTTTTTCTGTCTGCAAATCCGTCTCGCTTCCCTCTTCAACTTTCGGTATCTATCCCATCCCGCACTTGTTGCAGTCGATCGTAATGTTGCGGAGTGGTCAGTCTGTTTTCACTCCGCTGAGACTCGGCACTCCTCGTCGCAGCAGCTGTTCTTTTGCTTTTTCCGAAAGCCAATAATTTCGGTTGCAGATGTACTTACGGAGTTTGAAATGCCGTCCCACAGTTCCCTTAAACCGACTTGTTGACGAGTGCTCTCAGAGAGCAGGAGTGCAAGCCGAGTAGAAAAACATTCGGCTGTCTATTGTGATTGCAGTTTTTCGACGTCGAACCTTCCTTGTGTTTGCTGACGTGCATTTTTTGTTGCACAGAAGCGGGCGCGATTCTTTTCTGAAACAAGATAGTGGTCCGAGTAGATGTTGGGACTTCGGAGCATACGCACGTCTAGAACACTGGACACGTGATTTCCGTCTATCACAACATGATCGATCTGGTTTGGTGGTTTTTCGATATGGAGGCACCCAGGTAGCTTGATGTAGTTTCTTATGCTGGAATCTGGTATTACAGATAAGGATATTTCGGGCCTCGGCGAAGTCGATCAGCCTCAACTGATTTGGGGATGTTTCCTCGTGGAGGTGGAATTTCTTTGCTCACCCTGGCGTTAAAGTCGCCAAGAACGATTTTGTTATCGTGGCAGGGACGGCTCACATAGGTATGCTCCAAGCGCTCATAGAAGGGATCTTTGGCCACATCGTCTTTCTCTTCCATCGGGGCGTGGGCGCAAATCAGCGATATGCTGAAGAACCTCGCCATGATGCGGATTGTGGCTAGACGTTCATTCACCGGAGTGAATAATAGTACTCGGCGACGGAGTCTCTCCCCCACCACGAATCCCACACCAAACTTGCGCTCCTTTATATGGCCAAGTAGTAAACTCCATATAGACCTACTCGCCTCAGCCCTTGTCCCGTCCATCGCATTTTTTGGACGGCAGTCAGCCTTAATTTTTACGAGGACATCAACAGCGGCACCTTCCCAATTAAGGGACCGGATATTCCAGGTGCATGCCCTCAATTCGTAGTCCTTATTTCGTTTGCCATGGCCGTAATCAAAAGGGGAGTCACTCATCCGAGGCTTGTTGTTTCCTTTCATTGGGGGTGATTTTTTACGTGGCGGGCCTCAAACTCAGCGCACAACCCTATGCAGGGGATGTTTCGCCTTCTCACTTTAGCTCGCCTTCAAACGGATCTTCTTAGGCTATTCAGAGGACACTTGGTCAAAGACCGGAAGTCGTGAGCTGCTAGAGCCATATGTAAAAGAATCGTCCCTGGCCACTCCCAAGAGAATTGCGATGAGAGTAGTTTCCTCACTTGCGCAATCTTCTCCAAATGACTCCATGCTCCAGCAGAGCTAAGCGTTGAATAAAAATTAAGCTCAGAAGTATATATTGCTATTACAGACCGATGTTTATATGAATCCATTCTGATTTATGGTTTTTGAGATATTTGCATTTAAAATTCAAAAATTCAACTACATAAAACGAGTGTTTTTCCGATTTATAGTAAATTTTACACTTATATATTTAACTTTTATATCCACTAACACTCCATTAATTCTTTTATAAACATTTTTTATATTAAACTACCACTGAAAATTTTATTTACAAATAAAGGCGAAAACGTTTTTGTCGGTATAAGGATCCAAGGGATTGTATTTGAGGTTTAATTTTGGAAATGTTAATACATATAAATTTCATTGGTGTACAAATGAGCATCCTCCCCCAACCTCATCACTCACACCACATTACCACACCGACTCAAACTTACATCACTAACACGCAACCTTCACCACAGTACGCTTACAACCCACATTCTACACTACTCATGAGAGCATATACACCAACACCAATCACACCATACGATTCAGCAACAACGGGATCCAGGAAGGACCGATGAACAGATCGATATGCAACACAAACAAAATCGCATAGGGCGAAAAAAATAATTTTTGTAAACTTTTGAAGCGCAGTGACAAAAAACAAACACAAAGTGGTGAAACCTAAAACGCAGTGAAGTGGATACAACTACAAACCCAAAAGAGAAAAAGGAAAAACAGTGCATACAAGTACAAAACACACGAAAAAGGAAAAATAGTGAAATTTAATATAAAAATCAATAACTTCAAAAACAGCACAACAATTAAAACTTTACTAAAAAAAGGGGCGCGAAATTTAAAAAAATCGGGCACGAAACTTAAAAAATCTAAAGTCATTTAAATTAATAACGAGAAAGAACCACCAATATTGGAACAGCGGTGAAGAAGCAGCTGAACAACAGGAGGAATAGCGGAAGCGCACACTCTCCAAATTTTCTTGCAAACAGAACTCCCCAAAATCCCCTCCGGGAACTTAAAGTGAGTGTATCCATTCCACTTTTAATTTACCATTATACATATGTATGTATATATGTGTGTATCGTTGCAACCAACGGTCAACAGCATAGAACTGATAACTACTAAATCCCTTTAATAAAAACGGTTAGTGAAAACTCGGCGGTAAAATCAAGTATAAACGCAATACAATACGGTTCATAATATATTATATTATTCTTTGCCTTCAAAACCTACTTCGTGTATATAAATACACACAATCCACATAACAATATAAAAATATATTTATTCAAGTATTTACTTGCTACGTATTCTCTCAATACCGCTTAGGCTTAGTAATTGTGAGAGGGATTGCTTCCAAAAAACGTAAGCAAAGGAAGAACAAAACATAAAAAGAACAAATAAAAACATACATATGTACGATACATATTCGCAAACGGATTATACATACCTAACCAAAATATACATATATGTAAATACATACATTAGGGAGGATGGAGTCAAGTGTTAAAGTTCACGCAAGTGAGGAAAGTTCTCTGATCGCCATTCACTTGGGAGTGGCCAGAAACGATTCTTTTACATATGACTCAAGCAGCTCACGACTTCCGGTCTTTGACCGAGTATCCTCTGAACATCCGTTTGAAGGCGAGATAAAGTGAGAAGGCGAAACATCCCCTGCATAGGGTTGTGCGCTGGGTTTGGGACCCGCCATGTAAAAAACACCCACATTGAAAAGGAACAACACGCCTCGTTTGAGAGACCCCCCTTTTGATGACAACCATGGGAAACGAAATAAGGACTACGATTTGGGGGCATGCACCTGGAATGTCCGGTCCCTTAATTGGGAAGGTGCCGCTGCTCAGCTGGTTGATGTCCTCGGGAAAATAAAGGCGGGCATCACCGCCGTCCAAGAAATGCGATGGACGGGATAAGGACAGAGACAAGTAGGTCCTTGTGACATTTACTAAAGTGGCCATATAAAGGAGCGCAAGTTTGGTGTGGGATTCGTGGTGGGAGAGAGACTCCGTCGTCGAGCACTGTGATTCACTCCGGTGAATGAACGTCTACCCACAATCTGCACCAAAGCAAGGTTCTTCAACATATCGCTGATTTACGCCCACGCCCCGACGGAAGAGAAGGACGATGTGACCAAAGATGCCTTTTATGAGTGCTTGGAGCGCACTTATGAGGGATGAAGGTATCGCTGGCACTACGGTCGGTAAATTCAGCCTAGACGAGCAAACATCCCCAAATGGGTTGAGGCTGATCAACTTCGCTGGGTCGCGAAATATGGTTATCTGTTGTACTAGATTCCAGCATAAGAAAATTCATCAAGCTACCTGGCTGTCTCCGGATCGAAAAGCCACCAACCAGATCGATCATGTTGTGATAGATGGAAGACACGTCTCCAGAGTTCTAGACATACGTACGCTCTGAGGTCCTAACATCGACACGGACCACTATCTTGTTGAAGCCAAGATTCGCACCCGCCTCTGTACAGCAAAAACGCACGCCAACAAACACAAGGAAGGTTCGACGTCGAAAACCTGCAATCACAAGAGACGGCCGAACGATTTTCTGCTCGGCTTGCACTCCTGCTCTCTGAGAGCACTCGTCAACAACTCTATATAAGGTAACTGTGGGACGGCATTTCAAACTCCTTACGTACAGCTCCAACCGAAACCATTGGTTTTCGGAAAGTGCAAAAGAACAGCTGGTACGACGAGGAGTACCGTGCCACAGTGGAGAGAAAACAGGCTGCCTACCTTGCAACGTTACGATCGACCACAGCACGTGCGAGATTGGATAGTTACCGAGAGGATAACTCTTGCCAACAGGTGCTACTTCGGACTGACTAGGCAATTGAGAAGCAAAGTCCTCTCTCGACAAACAGAAACCGGACTCTATAAGTGACTCATAATTCCCGTCCTGC
Source organism: Bactrocera correcta (assembly GCA_027475135.1). NCBI lineage: Eukaryota > Metazoa > Arthropoda > Insecta > Diptera > Tephritidae > Bactrocera > Bactrocera correcta. The sequence goes on from CM050326.1 coordinate 69,863,588, forward strand.
TATATGGTGCAGAAGCTTAGACGATGCCAACAACGGATGAGTCGACTTTGCGAGTTTGCGAGAGAAAAGTTGTGCGAAAGATTAATGGTTCCTTGCGCCTTGGCCACGGCGAATATCGCAGCCGATGGAACTTTGAGCTGTACGAGATATACGACCAAATTGACATAGTTCAGCGAATTAAAAGACAGCGGCTACGCTGGCTAGGTCATGTTGTCCGGATGGCGAAAACACTCCAGCTGTGAAAGTATTCGACGCAGTACCCACCGGGGGAAGCAGAGGGAGAGGAAGACCTCCACTTCGCTTCGCTGGGTATATCTAACTGCCGCCACGTAGCGAAAAGAGGAAACGGCTGGCGGGCGGTTGTTAACCCGGCTATAATCGCGTAAGCGGTGTCTACGCCAATTAGGAAGAAGATTAGCGTTTTATCACATACTTATTTCTAACCGCGAAGTATTATATACTTATATTGCCGTAAAATTTCAAATGTTTGTATGCCTAAGAAACTTAGGATACAAGTAAATAAGAAAAATTGAGAAATTTAATAAGCTGTGCGGAAAATCAACATTGGTTGAAAAAATTAAATATTGCATATTAAGTACCTTTGAACATACAAATTAATTGCCGCAACGAGGGAATTTTAAAAAAAATATATGTTTTACATCCGCGAACGGGCGGATGAAATGAGAACACGTGTGGTTCTTGTGGATTGCCAAATACAAATTGAATCTTTATTTCTGAAATACTAGTATTTATACATTTTGGGCTTATTTACTTAAAGCTAAAGCTGAAGTGTAAGCATCAGCTTGATTGAATCCAGAACAAAGAGTTAATTTCAATATTACTGTTACAGTATATTCCAGCAGAACGTTTATCGTTCTGTTTTCTTTACAACTGTTTTTGTTATGCCTTCTTGCGAGGGCGAGCGATATTGTTTTGATAAGAATGGATTATTAGATTCAGAACGGAAAAAGCATATCGAATTCTTAAATAATCAAACTGTTAATTAAGATTTCTAATTAATGAGACAGTGTAATTGCAAAGTGCAGAGATTCAATTTTATTTACAGTTACGGTAAGGTTGTTATGCGGAGGCTGTTAACTCCCCCCTTTCTAAAATAAATCGGCCTCGATTCCCTATTATTTTGGGGTAATTTATAGATTTGATCCGAAAGAACATTATAAGTGATTTCTTGAAACTGCGTATTTTCGATTAGCTTATGAATTTCGCTAAATTTTTTTAATTTTAGTATTAAGTAAGTTATGAAAAGTATTCCCAAAATTAAATTTTGTACCAAAAAAATGAAAGGACTGTGATGTTCTTGTTCCGCTATGCTAAAATATTTACATTATCTAATTTTGACAGTTTATTACTTGTTTCAATATATTCTAAAATTTCAAAATTATTTACATGGTTATTTTTAAAATAATTCTAAATTTTTATTTAAATATTTTCATAAGTTTATTGTTTATGACAGTATAATTTTTAAATGTTATTAAATATGTTCCATTCAATGTTTGAGTGTAACCAATATTTTTTTCTGAAACTAATATCGCTCCTGATTTATTTTCTTCAATTTGTAAATATTTTTGTTTTTTTAATTTATTACATTTTCCTTGCTTTTTGTTTAAAATTTCTGACAAACATGTGCTTTTCTTATTTAGTTTACAATAGGTTATTGAAATTTCTGTTTTACAATTCTGAATATTAAACAAATTTATTATTACAGTATATTATGTTCTGGTCAATAATAAGCTTACCATCTAGTTGATCTATGGCTCTTACATCGTAGTACTTACATGTTAGTTCTATTTTAGGATATTTTATATAAATTTTAATTATGTATCCTTTTTGGGCTATTTTAAATTTAGAAATGTCCATTAAATCTGTTATAGTCATTATACTTTCCGTGTTGGTAATATGTAATGTTTTTTAATTCATCATAATGTATAATTGTTGGATTTAAAATTCCAATTTTACCAAAAGTTATTGTATTTATTAAATTTTGCAGTTAATGTACAGCATATTGATTTTGTTTTCTTTTAATTTTCCTGTTTGTGGTATCGCCTTCAATATTATTTACTGTGTCAGTTAATTCGGTTATTATTTTAAAAATTTCTGAATTTGTTGTAAATTGTTTATTGTTATTTATTACCAGTTCGTCCAATTTGTCATTAATTTTTACAAAGTCTTCATGGTCTGGTGTATCAGCTATCCATTTCCAGAGTGTTCCTAATTCATTTATACTCCTTTTTTTTGCCTTAAATGCGTTTGTTTTAATTGTTCTAATAAAGTTTTAATTATCAAAATTTCAGATTCTGTTTCCTGTGTAATAATTTCTAATTCTTGTCGTGATTTTGTTCGTTATTACTGTAAAAATTTGTATTTTCGTCTGTTATTATATTTTTAAAATAAGATAAATAACTAATGTGAAATAGGTCCCCGTATTCCTCATAAATGGAAACATCTCCATCTTCGATAAGTACGCAGTCTTGTCGGATATAGTCCATAACATCAGCGGCTTCTGAGCTGATTAGTGCAGTCAAAATTAAAATGATCATATTGGAAACCTGTAATAATTATGATTTTATAATATCTTTATGAATAATTCTATTTCTTTTATTAATTATTATTTTATTCTCTAAATTTTCTTTAACTTGTTGTTTTTTATATCTAGGTTCTAATTTATTTCTCTCTCCTATTATTTTCTCGTAAATGATTTGGCCGGGATGATATTGCTTATCTGGTCTACATATGTTTATTATGAAACGATAGCATTTTCTCCTGTGCTTGCTTTAAAGTTGTTGGTAAATTTTTATGGTTTATTTTATTATAAAGTACTTCATTTGGTTTAAAATTCATTACTGAATGTATTGTTGTATTGTATTTTTGCGCTGCTCTAAGTATTGTTTCTAAATTATTAACAATATTGTATTCTTCTTTTATACATCTGTCTATTTCAATTATTGTTGAATGGACTCTTTCAAAATGTCCATTAGTTATACTGTGACGTGGATCACAAAAATAAATTTCAATATTTAACCTTTGCAGGATTTAAATGTTGGTGTGGTAAAGCTTGGTTCATTGTATAAAGTAATTTGTTTTACATCTGTGAAGCTTTGAAGCAATTCTAAAACCTTTTCTTCGATATTTGATTTATCTTCTATATGTTTTAATATTAAAAATTTTGAATAAGCGTCTACACATGTGATAAATTTTAGTTTCTGTGCGTAGAAAATGTCTAAATGAAGTTGTTCTCCTTCTTTTTCAGGGATTGGGGATTTGCCTATTGGTATTTTCTTGGGATGGCGATCATATTTATTTTTACTGCATATCATACAATTAGGAACATTCTTCATTATTTTCTCATTTCTGGCCAGTAATATAATTTTTCTATTTGTTTAATATTTTCATTATAGCTTCGATGAGGTCTATTATGGGTTTGTTCGGTTAATCCGGACTGATATTCTTTATTAATAATATCCATTGGAAAAAGTTTTGCAAATACAAATTTGTTCTGAAAAGTTTGTTTGAGAGTTTCTTGGACTTCATGCAAATCTTCAACGGTGCAGTGAATCCCCGTCACTAGCTTTGGCTGAATATATTCTTTCAAAATTGTTACTAAATTTTCTACTATATCAAATTCTATTAAATGCCGTTTATTTCCAAAGGTTTCAATTAGCTCATGGACCATAAATCTGTTCTTACATAATATTATTTGTTGTTTAAATTGATTTATGGGTTTTTGTGTTTCTTTTATTTGAAGGCTTTCACTACTCTGTGCTGAATGTTGAGATTCCTGACTCTGGGAATCATCGGAAATGTTATATAATTCAAGACGCGATAATGCGTCAGCTACAACATTGGATTTACCAGGTTGGTATACAAATTTTGGAGAAAATTCTTCTATAATTACGTGCCATCTGTTCATTTTTGGATTAGGATTTGCGAGGTGATAAAGCAAATGTTAATGGTTGGTGATCAGTGTATATTTCTAAATTGGTTACACCATAAAGGTAATTTCGTAAATTTGTTAATGCCCAAACAATGGCATAAAGCTCTTTTTCATTAGTTGCATAATTTCTTTCTGTTTTATTAAAAGTTTTTGAAATGAAGGTGATTGGTTTACCCCCTTGCGATAGTACCGCACCCATTGCAACGTTAGATGCATCGGTAGTTAGTACAAATATTTTTGAGTAGTCAGGCTGTATCAATTCCATTTCTGAAGCCAATTGTTTTTTTTTAATTTATTCAATGCAGATATTCTTTCCTCATCTAGAGTTATTTCAATTTTTTTTATTTATTTTTAGAAATCCTACCGTTTTCTCCTGATAGGTATTTTGTCAAAGGTTTGGCTATTGCAGCATGGTCATTAACAAACTTACGATAATATCCTGCAAGTCCCAAGAATCCTCTTAATGCTCGCAAACTTTTTGGTATTGGATAGTTTAAGATTAATTTTATTTTATTTGGTTCTGTTTTTATTTTTTTGCATTTTGCGCTATATAGCCTAAAAATATTATTTCTTCCGCGAAAAATTTTGATTTTTTTAATGAAATTTTCATATTACCATTTTTTAATATTTTTGTAATTGTTTCTAAATCCTTTAAGTTAAGTGTTGCGTTACGTTTTTCGAAAAAATATTTATTTCATCCATATAAACGTGACAGATTTTTCCTATATGTTCTCGCAATATATCATCCATTGCTCTCTGAAAAATTCTAGGGGCATTTTTTAACACAAAAGGCATCCTCAAAAATTGTTATATGCCATTATTAACGGAAAAGGTTGTTTTCTCAATATCGTTTTCTGTCATTAAAATTTGGTGAAATCCTGATTCTAGATCAATGGTTGAAAAATATTTTGCTTTGCCTAAATTAAATAGTATTACTTTTGTATCCGGAATCGGATAACGATCAGAAATTATATGCTCATTTATTTTTTGTAGTCAATTACCATTCTATGTTTTGGAGTTCCATTATCATTTGTACCCTTTTTTGGTACCACCCAAATTGGTGAGTTATATGGACTTTTACTAGGTCTTATTATATTATCGTTAATCATTTTATTTATTTCTTCATTAACAAATGAGTTTACAGATAAGGGATATAGATATTGTCTGCCCCTCATTTTTCATTCTTATTTCCGCTTTCACATTTGTCATGAAGGGAAAGCTTGTATTGATATTTGAATACGTTTGACCAATTTTTTCTTTTATTTTTGTTTTAAGTTCAGTTAATTTTTAACTTTTCGGAACTCTTTTCCGAACAATAATCATTATCGTTATTAATTTCTGAGCCTCTTTCACCCAATATCGAATAGTTATCATTAATGTTGCCGGAAAATTCATCGGCTGACGTTGTAGAACATTTTTGTTCCACAATATTTTCTTTATAATTACTTTTTTCATTACGCTGGTAAAAATCGTCAGCTGGCGTTTTAGGATCTTTTTGTCCCAAAATAAAGTTTTTTAGTATAATATTGCCGGTAAAATCTTCGGCTGGCGGAATTATGGAATAGCCATTTATGGTTTTTATGCGCTTTTAAATAGCTAATTCGTTTTTAATATTAAAACCCCAGGCTTAATGTAGCATGAGGTTGCTCCCGTATCAACTAGAGCTTTTAAGTTTTTATTTAATTTTGAGTCGTGTAATTTGAGATAGGGGAGTTCGTCCCCTCTTCGCCTAAAAAATGGCTCTCGTTCATATTATTAATTCTCTGACTCTTTTCTTTTTAATTGCAAAGTGCAAAGATTCAATTTTATTTACAGTTATGTGGAGGCTATCGTTAACTTACATACAAATATTGAAAGTCCAATTTGGCGATTTTCGAACATTTTCTTGCTCCTTGTCAAACAAGAACAAGCATAATTGCACATATTTCATTTAACGCATATTATATGCACATAGCATCCACACGTATGTACAAAGGAGTTTTTACAAAAAAAAAACGCAAGTAAATACAAACGCGAGCAATAAAAGCGATAAACGGATTCTAAAGCTCTTATTTATTGAAAAAAGCTTTCGGTTACACATATATTTTACTAATTCAATTGTTCGGAAACAACAACTCTTATTTGTTGAAAAGAGTTTCGGTACCACATTCTCTATTATAATAAAATATACATATATATTTTATTAATTCAAATTTTCTGAATGAGCACAGATTCAAAAGAATCTAAAGCATAATTCTTAAGAATTCCAAAAATGATTACTGACGACAAAAGTCCATGTACACCTGCAGAAGCTAAACGCTCGAAGCAAGGTGCTACAAAGCAAAAAAGGGGGAAAGACATTTCGTATATTAAATTCATTTCTGAGAGTGACAGCTTAATTAAATACTGCACTCGATTTGCATCTTCATCGATTCAGGACAACTCTGAATCGGTACTAGAAATTAAAAATAAATCTATTGACAATTTTTAGATACGCCTCCAAGCAGCATACGGCGCAATAGTAGGAACGGATGATTAAGATCTACCTGAAAATTTCAAATCTTCTGCTTACACCAAATTTGAAAACTGCTTACATCACTATGAAGACACAAAATCAATGATATCAGATCAATTAAAAATTATTAAGACAATGGCACCTACTCCACAACCGAGAGTAGAGCTGCCACAAAGACAATCCCAAGAGGTAAGTTCAGGCATTCACCTTAAAGTGCCAGTATGCGACACAGATATATTTCATGGTGGTTATGAACAATGGCCGTCCTTCCGGGACATGTTTACTGCCGTGTACATAAACTATCCAAAATTATCACAAGCGCAAAAATTGTATAATCTCCGATTCAAAACTAAAGGTCAAGCAGCTGTAATATGTAGTAAAACAGTTTACATTAAATGACGACAATTTCAATTTGGCTTCGGAAGCACTAAAAGCAAGATATGAAAACAAAAGAATATTGGTCGACAAGCATGTAACGATACTAGAATCCACTGTTTCAAATTGTTTGTTGGTTCTATAAATCATTACGTTTGTGGGAGCAATCGCTCTCATCGAGAAAAAAAACCCAACGTGGCAGTAGATGTGAGATTTCTGAACTACCCAATACGAAATTGCGGAAAAGGTAGACAAAAAAAAACAAATTCAGAACTAAAAACGTTCAACACGACTTAAATCGAAGCTTCAATAGACCCCAAGCGAGTAACAACAACAACTTACATCCTAGTTTTTTCAAGACACAAGCGTTCACATCTTAACAAAATAAATTCACGTCATTCAAACTATGTACAGGAGGGCACAAGCTAAAAACTTGCGAGAAGTTCACAAAATTAAATGTCAATGAAAGGAACAACTTTGTCTGGTCAAAAAGACTCTGTACAAACTGCTTGTCCCACTCACACAATCTCAATACATGCGAAAATAAATTCAATTGCGTATATAGCCACAAAAGGCATCATTCTATGTTACCCCTCAATAACTCTTCCAACACATCTCAAAGCAGCCGTTTCTCAAAAAAAGCCACGGGTTTAGTTGCAACAGCAACTTTCGAAACAAAAACTCCAGAAATTTGCCAAGTGACACCATGTTGCCCAAAGGCATTAAAAACTCAAACGCTATACAGCAAAAGTCATAGTAGAGTACCACTACGCACAGCAGTTATCTCAATCGAACATCGAGGAGAACTGTTCAAACTATGAGCCCTAATAGACCAAGGATCACAACGATCATTCATAGCATCTAGGGCACAAAATAGGCTAAAGTTGCCAACAAAACATGCCAACTATGAAATTACGGGAATGAGCGGACGAGTAGTACAAAACTCAACTAGAATCTGTCCCATTATCCGCGCGTTCAAGCAGGAACCATAGTCTTACTGCAACTTACCAACATGCTTCCAAGCTATCATATAGATAGCAAACATTGGCAGAAGGTTACGCACCTAAAGTTAGCAGATCCCAACTGCAACACCCAATCTTATATTGTGATGGTGTCTTAGAAGAATACCTCCATTTAGACCACATGGAGGAAGTAGGCCCATGCGAAAAAATCATAAAAGGCAAATATTACTCATT